>OVBB01000761.1:4824-18736 GCA_900406415.1 Isatis lusitanica
AGTCTTTCCCTCTTGGTGAGTCGACGCACTTGGAGGCTAGAAGTCCTAACATATATGACATTATTTAGATAATATTCAAGGCTGTGTAAGTCCTTGTTAGTAGATATGTAGATGTCAGCTGTGTAAACAAGTCCTTGAACCCAACATGATAAAGTACACTGCTTTTATTAGGAACCGATCATTGTGTATGAACATGGCTATATAAGAGGGGTTAATATTTAATCTCCTCTATGGTTAGTGTATGTGTACGTACTCTATCTAGTTTTATAACATATATTAAGGGAAAGAACATGATTGAATCATTTTTTTTTCTTGCTTTCGTATGTAAATCACTACAAAGATAATGTATTTAGGTCTGAGAAAGCAGCAGGAGATAGTGAATGACTTTACTCAAATGGTGAATGACAATCCGTTTCACGAATTTGTTTAAATATCTATGACTCTAAGAGATGGCATTTTACTCATACTCTCTGGTTAGTTAATGTTATCTCGTTGAGGTAGATAAGCATGTGGTCAAATTGTATCATTTAGTACACTTAAAAAACAGCAACTAGTGTACTCTTCTCTAGTTATATAACATATATTAAGGTAAAGAACATGATTAGATCATATGATCTCTTGCTTTCGTATGTAAATCACTACAAGGATGATGATGTGTTTAGGTCTAAGATGGTTAATGACGTTTCTGTTTTTTACTTGGGGGTTTAAGATGGTTCTTCTTGGTGATGACAGTGACACTTGACAAAGTAGAGAGTGACATGGATTTCTCTTTGTGATGTCTTTTTTTTTCTCTTGTTGCATCAGCTTCCACTTGATTAAAGTGAATCACGTTTCAATGTGTAAGCATATCTTGTGGGCCTTGTCATCCAATGATTTGTTTTATCTTTCCTAGATTTTTTCTTTATTTTTTTACTCTCTCGATGTTGTTCTGCCACACACTGTATAGCCTCCCCACTTCTTTTTTTTTTTGGATGTAATTATTTAGTAGTAGCTAACGATGTGAAGTATAACAGAGCCATATAAAGTTTCAATTATTCGTCACATTTGTATGAAAGCGAAAGCTCATTCCTTTAGCTATCGTTTGACATAATTATGCAGTTAAAAAGTCTGCCTTTATCATTTTTCTATAATGGGTTATAATTGATCGCATTCTTATCTTTATCCTTGCTTTTGTGAAAAAGAAACAACAAAACTATCGCTAGAGAACTTGAGATGACAATGAGAGCCACGGTCAGGTTTGTTTGCTTATGTCCTGTCGTTGTTCTTCTAATTATCAGCAACTTGTTTTTTGATTCTTATCTCATTGATCTCACCAGTTGATGCACTTGCAGGTGACTTAGCATGGGATAAAGAGTGGACCGAAAGTTTTCAAGAAACCCCACAAAGATACAACACTCATCTCCACAGGAGAGTGGACTCGAAAGTTTAGTCACTTTCGTTTCACTATTTTTTCTTTGCAAATTGGAATAAGTATATACTTTGGCTTCCCTTTCTTATCTCATACATCATCTTCACTGTTTTATTCTCAAACTTAGGAGTATTATGATCTAGCCTAAAACAAAACAAAGTCGTCGGATATAAATCTCGGATACTTAAGTAAAATCGACCAAAATTCAACGACTTTTATCTTTTCTAATACTAATTATTATTCCTTGGTTGCAGTGGGGGAAAATTTTCTTTGGAGCTTCTTGGGGTCATCTAGTTGTCACCTTTTCATTACCTCAACTTCACTCGATGCAGTGCCATGTAAGCTATGAGTCGATAACCCACCAGCATCACTCCCATAACAAACACGTCTATCCATAGATTGCTCAGTCCCATTGATTTGATTGCTGGGAAATCTCCAACTCTGCACCAGACTCCCTCTGAGCACTCGTAGTAGTCGTCATCAGTGTATTGAATACCTAAAAGCAGCTTGTAGCAGTAGTAGCTGTAGCTTAGGTACTTGAGCCATACGATGAAGGGAGGGATTTGCTGCACGTAGTACCCTCCGGCTATGAGAAACACGAGTGTAGTAACGGATGCTAACGTTGTGGCTTGCTTGATGTTCATTAGCAGAGCACCAAAGGCTAAGCCAAGACCTTGAGCAACGAGGACGGAGTACAGAACAACCAGTAGTGAGAGGATGAACGTTGTGGGGTCAGGTTTGAGTCCACCCATCCAGTAAATTATGAACACAAAAGCAGTTGGAAGTGCGAGTTCTAAGGGCAGGTCTCCAACGTTTCTAGCCATGAAATATGATGAAAGACGGTACATTCCGGAAGAACGCTCTTTGATTAGCATTCTTTTCTCTTGGGGGAATGTGAAAACCGCGTTGTAGAGCGGGTAGAAACCCCAAAAGACTGAGAAGAAGAAGAGCAAGGCAGTCTGCAAAGTAGAGTGATAGTTAGAACACTTGTGTGAAGAAGGGTAGTGACAATTCAAGATGATCATTATCTATTTTATTCAGCCAAGAAGAAGATGCTTACTCTGTCTTGGAGGTGAGATTTTGGAGTGTGCCACCATAGAAGGCCACCAAGAAAAGCCACGCTGATGACTTGGAAAATCCTGAGCTTGTTGAAAGATTCGAATCTCCTCTCTCTGACCCCTCTTTGGAGCAGTACAGTGAACTGGTACCACCAAGTTGTGCACCATTGTTCTGACTTGAGATTTCTTGCTGCTCCAGACAAACAACAGATAACGTCAGATTGTCAGTGATGAAGCAGAATAAAACAAGAAATACTTCAGAAAGAGAAACTTACCAGCAGTTTTGGTGTACTCATAGCTATGGGAATCCGCATTGCAGAGTTCAGCTTTCAGTTTAGTAGATATGTTCTTCTCATATGCTGAGACAAGGGCTTCTTTCACTGTCTTCTGTTCTTGTTCCGAGGTCTCCTTTTGAGAATCTGGTGGGATTCCTGCAGTTTTGCCAAGTTTTGATAATTTAAGAAGGGCTTTCCTTTTTTTTCTCACTATTCATCATCTAGAAGCTTAAAGAGAAAGGTCGTTTACCGTTTGCAAGGTCAAGTAAAAGGTCAGCTGGGTTAACTGTCATGGAAGTGGAGAATCCAATAGAACTGAAATATTCCACAGCAGAAGATGCAGGGCCATAGTAAATAGGACTTCCTTCAGACAGCAAAACCACCTTGTCAAACATATGGTATATGCGGCTTGATGGCTGATGAATGGTGGTGACGACTGTTCTTCCTCCAGAAGCCAGCCGTTTGATTGTGGTCACGATGCGGTGAGCAGTGGTCGAATCAAGACCTGAAGTTGGTTCATCAAGAAGGAGCAAGCTAGGATTGATCAGCATTTCTTGACCAATGCTTACCCTTTTCTTCTCCCCTCCTGATATTCCTCTGAACAGTGGTCCTCCTATCATGCTGTTTGTACACCGAGTCAATCCAAGTTCAGAGATAACTCGGTCCACATGCTCAGCCTTCTCGTCTCTGGTCAAGCTGCTTGGTAGTCGTAGAAGTGCAGTAAAGAAGAGAGTCTCCCAGACCGTGAGGTGAGGGTACAGGACATCATCCTGAGCAACAAAGCCTGTTCTGCGCTTGATGCAGCCAGAGAAAGGCTGGCCGTTGTACATGACTTTCCCTGAGAATGTTTTGGAGAGACGGCCACCGAGAGCTGAGAGAAGAGTGGTTTTGCCACTTCCTGATGGACCTAACATTGCTAGAATCTCTCCTGGACAAACCATCCCCGTTATCCCATTCAGAATCGTCTTCTCTTTGCAGCTCCATGATCCTAAACACTGACCTGTCTGCTCTATCTTAACCTTGTACACAACCTCCTCAAACTGTACAACCACAAAGAAATCAATGGAAGACGTTGTGAGAATGATATCCGGGCTAGTAATCAACTACCAAGCTAGAGGAAGACGAGAGGGTAATATATCTTATGAGATATTTTTGCAGGTAAAACTCAGCAGAAAATTGAAACAAGAAGTTAACAGAACTGGTTTTTCTTTTCTTTTCTCTTTTACTTAGAGAGAGAGAGAGAGAGGTACACACCTTGAGAGTTATGGGGTACATGGAACTCTGGAGACCAGGTTGTGAAGTGACCACAGGGAAGGCTAGTACAGGCTTGCTCTGTGTTTCTAACATATCTGTCAAGCCTTGTACCGTGGCTTCGCCATTTTCTTCAGGCCTTGGTGCTATGCAATTTTGAGGCATGATGGATCCTGAACCAGTTTCTTTACTCGTCCTTGTAGTTGTAGCCGTTGTGATGGTCTTATGGAAAGTTCTTAGTGGTGGTAACAGTATCAAAGTAAAGAACAAAGGTAAGAAAAAAGCTTAAAAGCGAGTGCCTTTGGTAACTTTCTTCTTGATCTCTCCCTCAAAGGGAAACCATGTGAGCACATGAATATATAGTAGTGTGGACAACACCCTCACACACTTAAGACTTACTCTTGTTGTGTTGCAAGAACAGAAAGAGGAAGAGAGAGAGAGACAGAAAAAAAAAGGCTTTCTTTACGATGTTGGCCGATCAATCGTCTATGGTGGGTTCCCACCTTCTCTCTCTCTCTCTCTGCTTAATTTATTCTAAAGCTAATTCCTTTACCAAATATTTATACCTATCTCTTCCTTTGTTCCATTTATCAGAATCTTACCTCTTATTCCATTTTTTTTCTATTTAAGATAAATTAAATAAAATCACCATCTCAAGTCTTGACTCATGTGGATTCTAATATTGCAACTGTCACTTTACACAAAAGTTTTTTTTGGTATTGAATTCATCAGCTGTTGTTAGGTGCTCTGAAGCTCTTAACCGTTTGATGTGATTGCAGATAATCAGAGTGACATGGTCTTTGGCAAGTTCTGAAAAAGGAGTTCAAAGCATAAGAGTACTAGATGCGTCAATTATTTAACCAACTTGGTAACTTCTTCAACTTCTTTCTTTCTTTCACACACAGATGAATAGATGATTTACATTTACATAAATTAAACAAAAGGTGGGAATGAAAAGGAAGAGACTTTGCGGCTTTTGCATAATACATAACCAATAATTATGCTCTCCACCATTTCAGAACTCAAAAAATACCTATATCACAACCGATCCAAGTGGGAAGATCCTCTAAATCTTCAAAAACAGGAGTAAAATATCATATAAGTTTATCAATTAATATTTTGGCTTTGTTATTCTTTAATTTGAGATGTATATCTCACATGCCATCTCATATCCTTTGCTATATCTCTGCATTATGAAGCTCTCATGTGCTCATGTTGTCTGCATGTGAAACACTTTGTTTCCATAAGAAATCATTTCTTCTTAAAACAGCACAATCATATAAAATAGTAATTAGATGTGGTGATCTGGTCATAGATACACTCGCTTCATTTATCCATCAGCATGCAGAAACTCAAAAATTGCCCATTACAACGACAGTTTTACGATTCTTTTTAGTGTTGTCTCATGTCTTTTGAATCGTCATATCTTGTAGGAGTTCTTATCACGCATGAAAAAGTTGCAGCATGCACGCGACACAAAAACCAACCATTCACAAAAAGGTCAGATTCTTGTGATAGCCTGAGAATCTTATACCACCATCACTGTGTAACCACCAGAGATTTATATATGCCATAACTCGGATTTTCGAAAACATAACTGTCTTATCCAGCCGACTTAATCTAGTAGATGGTAAGTTCGTTTTCATAAAAGAAATCTTTAGTGTCTGGTTAAAATATATGGATAGAGACATATTATAGAATGATCAGGCTTAACCTCTTGTGAATTCTCCATCATCCAAATAAAAGACAGAGTATCTTCGCACGTTGTTCTTGTTGGTATAACAACAAGATGGGTTACACTTTCAGACAAAAGTTGACACTATAGGCATAGGCATCTTTTCCAACGTCACATTACTATATCAATTCTCTTGTTCTATTTTTTTCTTAAACAAATTGTTTACATTTGGTGCATTTAATTTCCAGATCCTGAAGCTAGTCTGTGGTAACTCAGTTAAAGGGGATGTATTGTCCTTTCCAACACAACTAACTAGACCAGAGCCAGCAATATATATAAGGAGTAGTTAAGAAATATTTATTTTATTTTATTGTTTTCTTTTTTTGTTTGGTCGAAATTTTTATTGTTTTCTTATGTGTAGAATCTCGAAAGTGGAGACACTTTGGAAGGTTTTTTTTTTTGGTAATTGTAATGAAAAATGAACTAACAGTTTTATTGTGTAAAATATTACGTCGACAAATGTGATGAATTTTTTTTTTGTTAATGTGACTCAAATTGAATATTTCTGAAACAAAACCAAGTTTTATTTTATATGATCTCTTATATATATCTAAAAACATTTCAAATGACAAATTTATATCTCAGCAAAAGAAATTGTAACCTTTGGTCTTAAAACATTTCAGACCAAAAGAGATTGAAAGTTTGATATTCTAGAAAAGCTAGAAAAATAAACTCGAAAAAAAGACAGCAAGAATAGAACTATAGAAGTAAAAGCAGAAGAAGAACCAAGGATGGAGTTTAACTAAGGAAGATAGTTTAACTCAGGAGTTGGGAGATTTTCTTCCAAGAATGGAGTTCACTTTCTTTCTCACTACTGGCTTGACGCAGAATAAGAACGAAGACTATCTCTTGTTTATTGTAACTGTTAAAAGTTAAAACATAGATCCATGCTATAATTTTACAAAAGTACAAACACATGAATACTACTCTCCAAGCCCAAAACTAGAATCACTTATTCACTAATCCTTTACTTACTAGCTAAAATGTGATTATTCAAAAAAAAAAAATTTGTTGTGAAAGACACTTTGGAATAGTTTTGCTTGCTCATTCAAATGGAAAACGTATAATTAGTTTTAGCTACGTAAAAACTCAAGGGATTTCACTTATTTTTGAAATAAACATAAAATATGAGATTATTAAATTAACTGAAACGATTAAATTAACTGAAACATAAAAGGATATATAGTAAGTGAAATCCCTTAATATTTGTTATTGTTTTGGTATTTTATCTATGCAAGAATATATGATTATTAAATTATCTCATATTTTAATAATCTCATATTTTTTGTTTATTTAATAGCCTTTGAATATATTCTTGCATAATTAAAATACCAAAACAATAAAAAATATTCATTAATTTTTTTTAAAAAAATATTCATTAATTTTTTTTAAAAAAAAATATTCATTATTTTGTTATTTCACGTAACACTTCACATCTATTTTCGCTGAATCCACCCACCAATTCAGCGAATCAATAAGGAGAAGAAAATAATTACAAATTTGGGATTAAATCGACTCGTAACCTATCTTGTAGATACCGAAAGATGTCAAAGGGAAAAAAGAAAAGAAAAACAATGAGAAGGATCTGATTCTTGCAATAGTACCTTCTTGGTCATTGAATACAAGAGCCAACATATAGAACAATAGGGGCATGTGGAGCTATATTATAAGTTTTACTTTTTACTAATTGCAGAAAATGAGAATATTGAAAACACATTCCTTCTTGTTTCTTTTATTAGTTGATTCTCTTGTTTTTATAATGTATTCTATATTATTCTCCATGTTTGTGGCTTTGTGCATTATGTCTCTCTTAACCTCACTATATATAAAATGGAATTTAAATACTATAAGTCTTACTAAACTAAATAATACTTTTGAAGTTTCTCATTTTTATAACTTTTGCTTTCATTTCACAGGTTCTAATAGAGGCGGATCTATTCACAAGGATAGGGTGTCACATGATACCCCTTAAATCCTTAAAAATATGTAAAAATGTTTGAAAATAGTGTAAATTCATTGCCAATTTTGGTAAAACCTGCCTACATGAACCCCCAAACCAAGGTTCAATCTTACCCATACTATTTTTTTATATTTTTAGTTATATTTTGACACCCCTCAGATTTATTTCTGGGTCTGCCACTCTGTTCAAACCATTTTTGCATTCATTCTATACTTACAAAAAAAGAACACCGTCTCCATGACCAAAACCATATTTCTCTATAATGTATTGAGAGACGAATTTTTATTAACACAATTTTATAAGTGTTTCATCAATTTAGAAAAATGTGCAAAGTTTTAAACAGAATGCAAGTTTTATTTTTTCCTTAAAAATATAGGTAAGAGGAGTATATTTTCAACTCATTCCATTATTTTTACTCTAAATAGAGTTAATTTATTCTCCAACCCATTACTCTACCTTTTACTCTAAAACGAATATTCCAATCATGCATATTCCATTCTCACTTAATTATATTTAAATAGTATATTTTATCTTTCAAAATTACATACTCTATCCAATTATTTTATTTTAAAATGACTTATTAAAATTAAAAAATCAATTCAATTAAAAGTTCTTGATAAACGAAAAACAAATACTATAATTTCTTTTTAAAAATTACAAATTGTATCCACTTATTTTATTCTAATAAATAAATAACTATAATTAAAACTATAATTGTTATCAGTTTTAATTAACTAAGTAGTAATTTATTTTATTTTAGAAACACATTTTGTTGTCATTATGATTTATAATTTATTTTCAAGTAATCAAAAACGGTTCTAATATTTTTCTTGGTTTAATAAATTTAATAATTAAAAAATATTTTGTTAGATTATTAATTGAAAAGTAAAAACATACAAAATTTAAAAGATTAAATTGTAAAAGAAAATATAATCATTTTATATTTAAAAGATCAACTCTAAAAAGGAAACATGGATTCACTTAATATTTGAGTAATATTATTCAGCTCTCGATTTTAGAGTCATAAATAGAATAGTAACGGAAGAAATTTTATTATATAATAGAGATTAGAAAAGATTAATTATTTTAAAAATGATATAAGAAAATTTCTTTTAAAATGGATAAATAGTTTATATTGTGTCATAAGCTTTTCAATTTTTAATATATTCTTAATTTTTTATTATATCAAATTAAATTTATTAATTAAAAATATATTGTTTATATGTTAAGTGTGTAAGTATATGTTTGTTGTTTTGCATTATATTCTGCAATTACACAAATTTATACTGGTCATATTAATAACTTTATTCCACAAATTTTTTATCTACATATATTATTTTTCATGAATGATATTTTTTTTTCTTCAATCATATTTGGGTGTGATTGTTACTAAATATTTTTTCACGTAAACCCATAAATTTCTTGGAACATTAAAATTAGATATCGAAACATATTAATACCTAGAATGAATTATACATGCATAGCCTCTTTATACAAATGCGATAGTATTTGCATAATCGATTATTATTTTAATTACATACATTTTGATACCTTTCGTTCGTTAAGTTCTTCCAACCAATTTAATAATTTGTTCATTTAACTATTTTCTGCAAATTTATTTCAAAATTATAACATCACTTTTCTTTTGCATATTTTTATGAAATTTTTGTTTTACTAATTGAGGTTGCAGTCATTTTCTTTATCCAATTCCGTAATACTAAGGTCAAACCTTCTTCATACAGAATAAACTAATTGAAAACACTTCCTTTTGTCAAAGAACACACATTTATCTAGAGATCGCGTTGCGTTTACGAACACTAGAGAATTATTTCCCTTTTTCTTCTTTCTTGTTGGTTATCCCATAAGAATAATTCTATCAGAAAAAATTGTCCATATAATATTAAACCATAATATCAAAAGACATTGAAAACTAAGATAATCGGAAAAAGAATATTTACTTATGGCATAAAATGATAGTCAGAATATGGTTCTTCTCATATTAATTCTCTCCCGTGGAAAGTTATCTAATATAAAAATCAGATTCTGTTATTTGTAATATCATTCTTTTGAGTAACCCACTTGCTTATAACTCTGCACGAATGCAGGAATCCAAATATAGACACATTTTTATTTGAATATTAGAAGATGCTGGAATTGTTATACTTTTTGTCCTCAAATATGAATATGACTAAGCTAATTTACTATGTAAATGTGTATAACAAACATAATAAAGTGTATATATAACTGTAACCAATAGAAATTCAATGTTCAAATGGTTCGACTGGTAATGTTGGGTTCCATTTCAACTGTCCAAGGATTAAATTATATGTTTTTGTTATAATGTTTCAAAAATGGTTCGACTGCTAATGTTGGGTTCCATTTATATTGGTTATATAATTTTTGGTTATATATTGTTGTACTCTAAATATGTTCAAATCGAACCATTTGAACTGTCCAAGGATTAATAATATATTTTTGTTTTCTAAAATAAATAGAATCGTCTGCACAACATGTAAGCTTGAATATAATATAGCCACTAATATACCATCAATTATAAATTGCGTCCTTTTCGTTTAAGAAAATCTTAGTGAAAGAGACGTATCCTTTCACTTTCAACTAATACATTCGTATTTCCAAATAATATAATGATATTTTTCCCCTACCCCGAATCCTCAAAACGAGATACCACCAATATAAACTTTATTATTTCACTTACCAAAACAATGCATTGTTTTATCATATAGCATATTCGTAATATATGTAGAAGACGCTCTATTACAGAATCGTTCACCTTGTTTCATATATTATGATTATATATTGTATACAATATTACACACAGTCACGCACGGCCTAACTCATGATTCCAATAACAATACGTCGTTAAGTTTGATATTAAACGCATTACCCTCGGTCGCTTTATACGTTGATTTTAAGTTGCAGATAATATAAAGAAAAGGGCATCTAATTATCTTCAGAGAATATTGAATACGCAGTACATATACTTATATAAAAAACATATAATATGTAAAATAAGAAGTACTATTCAGATCTTCGTATAGTTAATAGCCCTTGATCTTTTTAGTGCATGGACTCCAAGTGGAGCCAGACAGTCTTTGCCTTTTTCTTTCTCTTCTTTTCAAATTTTTGTTCTGATTATTGTTTACTAAATTAATAATTTCTTTGGTAGATCTTTGGTGCGCATCCTCTCCGAGAGCACCTCTTTTTGCCCCCAACTTGCTTATATATGTATATATCAATAATAAACAAATTATGTATATCATATAAATATGTTTATTTTGATATGCTCTTTTTTACGTTTATTTGATATATATGTGCATAAATATTTAATTATACTCACAAATATTGGAGTTTTACAAGTACGTCAACAACTATCATTGGTGTGACTGTATTTTAACTACAGAATCATAATATAAAACAAATAAACGAAAACTGAAGTTAAAAAACAACATTTTTTGTCTTTTTCTGTTTACTTGTAATGATTTTTGTCAATTTATTTTCTAATTTGTCTCTGTAATTTCTGTGGCAGAAATCATAAAATGAAATACAAATTAACATTTCTTTTATAAAATAGAAATAAAAATTGTTTCAAGAATTGAACAACAAAAAAAGTTATAAGCACAGTAACTAAACTACAATGATGATAGTCCATCTGTGTCGTAGTGGCGGAGAAAATGTCATTTAGTGAGTTTGATTATTAGTTCGGAAGTCGACACGTGTCGCGCACTCTGACACGCTAGTGGTGGGTGCTTGTTCTCATGTCAGGTTCTGATTACGTTTTAATGAATTAAATTACAATTAAGTGCTTAACAATTTTTTAAGAAATTTATTATTTTAAAAATAATTGGCAGATGTGACCCAGCCACTATATTTGATACCATCAAGACTTGTTTTAGTGCTCCAGCCTCCGTCGTTGCTGCACCTAATCCTGGTTTGCTTCATAGTTCTATATTTATAACTGAGCAAGGTCTAATTAAGAGCATAGGACCATTGAAAAAAAAAATGATACATAGTCTGTGTATGTATGAGCTTAACAAGTTTTTTTTGTTCTTAAATACATAAAACATTGCAGATCTGCCATTATTTGGTTGTTTCACAACGAAATAAAGAGTTGTTAACTAAGGTTCCGAATGGTAACACGAGAACCGCACCGCACCGCATTTAACAGTACCGAAAATCTCTACATATACCATGTATCTATACATTTTTATAACTGTAAAAACCGCACCGCCCAAAAACCGCTAGTTCCGCACCACTCAAAAACCGTTCACCATTCGAAGCCTAAGATTGGGCATTGGATCCATTTTCTTAGGATCGGGACTAATACTTTATAGTATTTACAGGTAAATTCATAAGATGAATTCTTTGTTTTTTCAAGCATTATGCATTAGATTTGAATTGGGATCCAACAATGTTAAAATATTCATTTTTCAAATGACTAATCTTGTAAAGCTTTGGCTGCCAGCGTTTTGTGGGTTTTCATGTCTTTTTCGACACATAGGTAGGTTCTACTTCTACCTTTATTTGATGACTGCTACGCTATTTAGGAAAGTTTAAAAAATTTGTTACGAGCCCGAAGATCATTATGCAATTTTTTAAATATATTTTGTCTTCATTCACACACGATACTAAAAGTTATTTTTCGATGGCCAGTACACTATTATGGAGGGTTTTCTACAAAAAAAAAAATATTTACTTATTTTATCAATTATCACATGATTTTTTCGGCACATATTTTATTTTATTCACATGAAACCAAAAATACTTTTAGGTATATCATTTATTTTGAAACTGTTTTGATTTATACACGTTTAATCTTGAAATTTTCTTTGAAGAAATAACATAAAAACATATACACTACTAAAGGTTGTCAAATTAATAGTTGTAAATCTTCCTTATCCACCAATATTTTTTTAGGAACAGAGTTGCTAAAAAATATAAACAATACTGAATTTAAAATTAATATTATAAAACATATGAGGTCGTATATTATTTAAGGGTCAAAAACTATTTATTATGTAACCGGTTGAGGTAAATATGTGTTTGTGATAAATTCTAATTTGTATTAATAAAAAGAAAAATATATGTTTAAAAGTGATAGAATAATTGTAAGAAACAATAATATATTAAGGATTAGTAATAGAATCCAACATTTAAAAGCTGATATCATCATACCATCAATAATATAGTTATAACAAAAAAATAATAATATAATAAGAAATAGGTTGTCGCTATAAATTAAATTAGAAGTAAAAATAAAACTAGAAAAATTGGGAAATATAATTTTTATTTAGTTTCATGTACTTTTAAATAATTTTTTTTGATTTTTTAAAACTGAGATAATATTAATTTACAACTTTTTCATTATACTTCTTCATTTTTATAAATATTTTTCATTATCTTTCAAAATAATGGTTGCATAAAATATGATACCACTAATTTTTTTGTACTAGTTAATATTTAGAGCTTAGTTTGTATTGATTTGTCCTATTACATCATCAATTAATATTATAATTGAATGCAAAATGAATAGTCATAACTATAGTTATAACATTTTGTATGGAAAGAAAAGGTAACTCAATCCATTCTCGTTTAAGAAGTTTTAAGTTATCAACGTATTTTTTATATATAAATGATCTTACAAAGACATATTAAATTAAGATAGATATTATATACTAAGATTTAAAAAAAAAGTATAATAAAAATTAAATTTTGACATGTTTCCTTTTTTAATGATTACTATCTTTATTAAGAAATGTTTACATTAGTGTCGACAACTGCGTTGGAGTTCTAGTTGGAGTGTCATGTAAATTGTTTGTTCTGTTTTGATATAACATAATTATCTTTCAGATATTTTTATGCATACTTTAAATTATTTTTAAGTAAAAATTTATTTCTTTGTTGACAAGAAAGTAGCAATATATTTTTCTCCTATTTTAATATAATACATTTAAATATGGTAATTTTACTTTTATATGTATAAACATTATTTTAAAAAAAAATTTAGTCATAGGTGTTCATTTTAATATGTAATTAAATTTTCTTTAATATAAATATGTTAGTTACAAATAAATAAAAACTTACAAACTTTTTTTTAGTTTGGACTTAATGACACAAATATTTTTTTATTTTATTCATGTGGTATAAGATCTCACTTTTAAATAAACTTTTAATCAAGCCAGATATGATTATATATATATATATATA
>OVBB01000762.1:0-18680 GCA_900406415.1 Isatis lusitanica
TCTTTAAAACTTAACAAATTTCGATTTGAGCTTGGTGAAAACAATGCATCATGGATTTCTAGATACGTGCCTTTAGGCATCAGAATATTGGCATGGCCGAAACCTTCTATAAGGCCGGCCGGTCCTGCTATAGTACTTATATTTACCTTTTTAAGTGTAAGGTTTATGAAGTATTTTTTATATTTTAAAATCGTGTGGCTTGACCCACTATCCACCACGAACTCGTGCATACTTCATAAAGCAAGAATTTATATCTTAAAACCATAATATTATTCATTAAACACCAAAGCAAAGTAATTCAAAGACATAAAATCCAAACACAAATAAAAGCAACATTTTAAAAAGAAAAACTTAAAAACTCGGAATCTACTTCAAACATTGGAACTGCCCTCACAGTCTGAGGTTTCTTCCTCATCATTAGTCCTGGGGGTTTCCATCTCTCTCCATTTCTTTAATACTTCATCAGTTTCTTTGAGAAGTTCTTTCGTTGCCAATCCTCTTCTGAGGTATTGGTAAAGATCATGATATTTGGTGAAACTTTCGGCCTTGAGCCTTAAAATGATATTTCGCGGATCGAGTTTGGTGATGGTCTTTTTCAAAAGATCTTCATCTGTCACAATTTCGCCACTAAGCCTGAGGCCATAGACGATTTTCATGAGAGTAAAGTGATACTCATCCGCGTTTTCACAATCTTTAAAACCGAGAGTCTCCCATTCTTCTCGGGAGTCTACCCATAATGTCATTGAGAACCTTTCGCCCAACTTGGTCCAAAGATCAAATGGGTCCTTAACATCTTGGTACTCTTCTCTCAGGTTTTCATGGAGATGGAAGCACATAATTGTTATGGCTCTTTCCCTTTGGCTTTCTATTTCATTGTTGCCACTTATGATGCATCTTCCGAATCCCCTAGTTTTAAGAGCCATTCTTGTGCTCGTCACCTATTCTAGGAAATTGCCTCCGTAGAGGTTTAGGATAGGGTAAACTGAGTTGTCCTTAGCCATCAGAAAATATCCAACACTTTTCAGTTATGACTTTAAAAGTGATCCGGACCTTAGGAATATGGCCGATCATGCATCAAGGACTTTAATGAAATCTGGGCCTTAGAAATATGGCCGGTATGATATTATCCGGTTTTAAGCTTTACAATCAATCAAGCAATTAAACAAACAATTTGATTTATATATATATGTGGTCCGATTTTATTCTAATGTTTATACACTTGGTATTTTCTATTTTTAATTAAATCCTTACTTAAAAGTTAATCCTAAACCATTAGGAAAAGAAAAAACTAATAAAAAGATAATTACTAAAAGGAAAAAGGTGTTGTGAACTGAATGTTCTGTGTGTATTATTATGAGGACCAAATGTCTCTTTATATAGTGGTTACACCAGGTAGAGAAAAGGTAATTATCATTTTACTACACATACAATGAAAAGGAGATATTCCATAAACCTATTACTTGTTGGACAAAGAATGGTTAAGACTAATCTAGAATATTCCTAAGGACTGGTTATGCAGTAACCTCTATATGGGTCGGTCTATATTGAGTCCATTAACCAAATGGTTCATAACAAAAGGGATATTATCTAAAAACTTCCCTTTTTTACTAAAAAGAAAGGAATTAGATTTTCCTATTTAGAATAGGATTAGGATTATTATCCATAATTAAAAGTTGATCCTTAACATTTAAGAAAAGGAAAAACAATGAAAGGATAATTCCTTTAAGGGAAAAGGATATATCCAAAACTTTCCTTTTTACTAAATGGAAAAGATTAGGATTTCCTATTTGGGTTATGATTAGGGTTTTTAGGGACAAACAAGTTTTCTTCTTTTTCTTTTCATGGCCGATTTTATTTTTCTTTTCTTAGGGGTTTTTTCAATTCATTCAACTTTCAAACAAGATGATCTAACAACCTAACTTACAAGATTCATGCAATCGATTTTCAAGACATGATGATCAAAATCGATTTTTACAAGTATCAAGCTAGGGCCGATTTTAATAGATGATCAAACAAGCTATATGGTTTGGTTTTTATCATGCAAACAAGTTCATCAAGACAATCTCAAACAAGTTTGGATCAAGCAACCGATTTTTAGGGTTCTTTATAGCTTATGTCATATTCGATTTTTAGGGTTAATTGGATCAAGAAATTTTATTCATACAACCACTTTTTAATGGTCTTATCATAGCTTAGATCCAAGTTCAGATTATAGTTTTAATAAGATCAAACAAGTTTCTAGATAGAGATTGATTTTAGGGTTTCTTATTTTCTTAGTCCAATTTGATTTGCTCATGTTTTTAGATTATGAGTTACCTTGATCTCCTTTTGGGGTTGAATTGGACAGGAACCGGGAGCTAAAGACCTCTGTGAACTTAAGCAGAAGTCAGATCTCCTCAAAGAGCAAGGCGACCGGCGGCAACCCTCGGTGGCGGACGGCGGCAGCGAGGAGAGAAGGTCGGCGGTGGTCGGAGATCAGCGGCGGCAGCGAGGAGAGCTTTTGGTCTCGTCGGCGGCTCAGGGTCTCTAGGGCTTCGTGCTGATAACGTGTTGTGAATAACTTGTATTATTAATGAGAACCAAAGGTCTCTTTATATAGGTTTACAATAAGGACCAATATGGCAATATTACATAAACCTATTACTTGTCTAAAAGAGAAAAATCTAATACTTAATATAGACTAAACCTAAGGACCGGTTATGTAATAACTTCTATATGGGTCGGTCTGAATTGAGTCCATTAACCAAACGGTTCATAACAAATAGGCATATATTTATCCCTCTAACGTATTTTTTATACATCAATATAAATGTATTTATCTATCTAATATTTTATGTATACGGTGATAGCTATGTATAAAATATGTAATGATGGTTAGGAGAGAGAATGGAAAAATAAAAGAGATATAAAGTGAAAGCTAAATTTGGATTAAAACTATTTTTATCATTATGTCACATTATGTATAGATTGCAAATATATGGTCTGCCTCGGTATATGAAATGCAAATATTCTATAATTAAATTGGAAAAGACACATAGGTCATAAAAGATTAAAATATTTTTACATATGGAACTAGTTAAAGCTTCATAACGATTTGTAGATAACTCCAATGAGTAGTCAGTCTATTATTTGTTATGAAGATAAAAACCCCTTTGATTTAAAGATCATAGACACAAAGGGAGGGAGGGAGGGAGAGAGAGAGAGAGAGAGAGAGAGAGAGAGAGAGAGAGAGAGAGAGAGAGAGACGTTATTCATGGATTAGCTGCAGAATGCTAACAAATAAAATGTTATTCGGAGATTCATCACATACAAGTGGACTGTTGGGAACCTTAAAAAATAAAAGCGAGAATTTATCCGTTCTATTCGTCTACTCCAAACAAATCAAATGTAAATAGCCAGAGAAAAGTGATTTCCTTGTGCGAGATTTTGTAACATTGGAGAGGATTTGAGCAGTATAGCTATAGAAAGGGTTCACAGGAATAGCAGCTTCGTGGTCTTTCAGACTATACTGAAAAATAAAATAACTCTTATCAAAATCTTGCAAGAGTCATTACAATATAACGACCACTTGAAATTTAAAATTCATATATTATCTTTAGACGACATAGCGAGTCATCTTCTGCATCTGCCATTTGCTTGTTATCTTAAGTATACAAGCCTGGGTGGCCCAACATCGGGTGGCTTTGATACCATGTTAACTTCGGGCTTATCATGGGCTTTCAACTCAAAATTAACCAATTGGCAATGTGTGGATTGGCTATTATCATTTATATATTAATTCATTATTTTTCCAACTACAGATGTGAGACTTTATCTCATTAACAAATAATTTTAAGTTTTATTTTAATTATGGTTGGTGTTTTAGATTTAATTATAATGATTTGTATTGTTCTAGTTTCACTCACTATTAGGTTTTAACATTCCCACTTTTCTTTGGATCTTTTACTGGTCGCAATAAAGCTTTATATAGACTGATAATGAGTACTTATTTTTATAACAACATTTTTATCTTATAAAAATATTATATAAATTAGTGTTAAAAGTAAAACATAAAATTATTCTTACATTTTACTTTTAGATTTAGGTATGTGGGTTTTTTTTTCATTTATGTTATTCTTGTAAAAATAAGTACTTAAATTTATAAAAATGATTTAATTTTATAAAAAAATAAAATATTCTTTTACTTTATCTCATTCAGGATATTATTCAATAAAATAAAAATTAAAAAAATAAAACTTTCTTTTTGTTTTATCTTATTAAGGGTATTATTCTATAAAATAAATTTTGAAAAAATAAATATTTCTTTTATTTTATCTCAATAAGGGTATGCTTGTAATCAATAAGTGTGAGAATCAATGTAAGCGCGACACATATGTAATTGACTTTTGAAATAATATTATAGAGATGTTTATGAGATTCTTTGGATATAAATAAATATATATATATATGTATATATATGTATATATATTATATATATATATGTATATATATTATATATATATGTATATATATTATATATATATATGTATCTCATCTCAAGTTGAATTTAGAATTATGTACATGCTTTTGAAACTGATAACATTTAATAATCTTCGCATACGTATTAATAAACAAATCTAATAATATATAAAAGTTGAAACTATAATGCTCTAAGAGTGTCCATATGAATTTAATTTTTTTTTAAATCATTAGTATCATTCGACATCAACATTTAAATTAAATAAATTTTTTAAATTTCATAATTGTATTATTAATAGAAATATTCATAAGATAATTTCATTATCTTATGATACAGTCTGTTTTCATACCCAAAAAAAAAGATGACAAGAGATTGCTCCACATTGTCCTTGCTGGAGCTGCTATTTCATCCTGTTTATATTAACCACACTCACTCTTCTCCAGATCTAGCACTAACCATGTAAGTCCCTTTACTACTTCTGGTCTGATGCATCAATTGTTGATGATTGGAATACTCACTTACGAAGAGATACAACTATTGATTGACACACTAGAACCATATTCCATTTACATGAGGTACTAAACATGTGGAATACATGAATCTCACAGAGGTTTCTTTGTCGATCTCGCTAAATAGTTTCAACACACGTCTCATATCGATAATAAGAATTTGTTTTCAGAGATCAGGAAATTTTGGAGCTTGCAAAATGAAGCCACCGTTGGGTTTAATTAGAACCAGACAAGTTTCAGAGATGGCTAAAAGAAAAGCATCTTGTGGCATTTGGACGCCATAATCTTAGGACTACTTTTCTTCAACACTTTCTTTCATTTCTGTTGTAAGGGGTGTATTCAACTAAGGATTTGAGGTGATTTGTTTTAAAATCATAAATCCACTGTTATTCAAACATGAATTTTTAAAACCATTTAAAATTCAGTGTTATTGAACTTGTGATTTTAAAATGTACTCTCAAATCTACTGTTATTGGAAATATTTGAAGTAATGAATTTTAGGAGATTTTATGGGATTTGAAAGTGTTTTGGTGCAATTTCTTAGTTAAAAATATTAAAATCCAAGTTTCATGGTTTTTAGATGGGATTGTAGAGTTTTTTGATTAAAATCATTGCAATTTCTCTAATTCATCCAAAATCATCTCAAACCTAATTAAATATTAAATTGTCTCAAATCTCTTCAAATACAAGATTGAATACACTATTTATGTTGTCATGAGTTTCTTAATATATAATTTTATTTGTCTTTTTGTTCGGTTGTATCATTACATTGTCGAAATATAGAACATACATATATCATCTGCAATTGCATAATTTTTTAAATAAAATGGATAATTCAATTAAGTTAGACTATTCAGGTAAAATGCCAAAACAGTTGAGAAAACGAGGTTTTATTTCTGATAAATCGTACAAAGATACGACATAAGGAATGTAACAAACTTATATGAGAAACAACACAAACGAACTCTCTTTCTCTGCTTTCAGTCTTTCACTCACATAATATTAAGCTTTACTTGTATTGGGATATATATTGATGTAATGAGATAATGTCAAAGGGTTGGTTAGATAAGGTTATATCTCCTACATTGTAGGAATGTGATATGTCCGTATAGGCATATATATAGAGATGTATGATCGAAGGTTTCAAGTCAAGTGAATACACAATTGTTTCCATCTGATTCTATATGGTATCAGAGCACCGATCCTCTTGAATTCAAAAGTTTTGAATCATGTCCGGTGAAAGACAAGTTGTCCAAACCGAAGAAAAGAAGGATGAGCTCGCGTCGATCTCTCCTTATCGGTTGTATGCTTCAGACAATCCTGGAGCAGTTATCTCTTCCGTCAAGTTGGATGGAGAAAACTATAATGAATGGTCCTCGGAGATGCTCAATGCACTCCAAGCCAAGCGAAAGTTAGGTTTTATCAACGGTACCTTGTCAAAACCGGAGTCTTCGAATCCAGATTACGAAAACTGGTTGACGGTCAACTCCATGGTCGTTGGATGGATCCGAGCTTCCATCGAATCGAAGGTTCGTTCTACTGTGACATACATCACAGATGCCAATGTGCTTTGGGAAGATCTGCGTCAGCGTTTTTCAGTTGGTAATACGCTTCGTGTGCACCAGATCAAGGCGCAGCTGGCTTCATGTCGTCAAGACGGTCAATCTGTGCTTGACTACTTTGGCAAGTTAACTTCCCTATGGAAGGAATTGCAAGTGTATCAGCCAATTCATGTTTGTTCCTGTGGAGCTGCGGCAGCGATCGCAAAAGAAAAAGAGCAGGAGAAGATTCATCAATTTGTTATGGGTCTGGATGATTCACGATTTGGTAGTGTGTCCACAAATATCATAAGTCTGGATCCTCTTCCAACTCTCGGTAAGATTTACAGCAAAATCATCAGGGAAGAGCAGCGTCTCTCTTCTTCAAGGAGTCATGACCTGAAGCCAGATGCGGTAGGATTCGTGGCTCGTCAAACATCTTCCCCTGTTTCGTCTGCCCAAACATCTGAAGGTCAGAACAAACCTGAGAATTCGATTCAAAGGTCACGACCTCTCTGTTCTCATTGCGGGAGAACAGGCCACGAGAAGAAGGAGTGTTGGCAGATCATTGGCTTCCCGGAATGGTATTCAGAGAGAAGCAACAGCAGTTCTGGCCGAGGTCGCGGCAGAGGAGGAGGTCGTGGTTCTTCTGGTGGACGTGGTCGAGGTCAGCAGGCTACGGCTCACGCAACTAGCTCCAACTCCTCCTCATTCCCGGAGTTTTCGAATGAGCAATGGCGAGCACTTAGCCAGCTGATTCAGGAAAAGTCAGGTGTCAATACAGCTGACAAGTTGTCCGGTAAGAAAGATCTTGGCGATGTGATTCTTGACACAGGTGCATCGCACCATATGACTGGAAATCGTTCCTTCCTAGTAAATGTGGAGTCAATTCCTCACTGTTCCGTGGCATTTGCTGATGGCAATAAGACTTTTGCTTCTAGCATGGGATCGTTTCCGCTTTCTTCTGCCATTGTGTTGCACAAAGTTCTTTATGTCGAGGATTTGAACTGCACATTGATTTCTGTTTCTAAGCTGTTGAAACAAATGAATTGTTTTGCTTTGTTTTCTGACACGATATGTGTTTTGCAGGACCGTTTTTCGAGGACTCTGATTGGAGCAGGTGAAGAGCGTGATGGTGTGTATTACTTTACTGATGTTGTCTCCGCCAAAAGCTACAAAACAATCGAGGACTCTGATTGGAGCAGGTGAAGAGCGTGATGGTGTGTATTACTTTACTGATGTTGTCTCCGCCAAAAGCTACAAAACAATCGAGGACTCTGATTGGAGCAGGTGAAGAGCGTGATGGTGTGTATTACTTTACTGATGTTGTCTCCGCCAAAAGCTACAAAACAATCGAGGACTCTGATTGGAGCAGGTGAAGAGCGTGATGGTGTGTATTACTTTACTGATGTTGTCTCCGCCAAAAGCTACAAAACAAAGAAGAGCAGTGATGATCAAGTTTTGTGGCACAAGCGTTTAGGACATCCTTCATTTTCAGTGTTTTCCGATTTGAGTTTTGTGTCTCGTTCCTCAAAATTAGCTAGCTCTTTGTCTTGTGACACTTGTTTTCGAGCTAAGCAAACTCGTGAAGTTTTTCCAGACAGTCTAAATAAAAGTCAAGCGTGTTTTTCTCTCATTCATGTTGATGTTTGGGGTCCTTATCGTGTTCCTTCTTCGTGTGGAGCTGTCTATTTTTTAACAATTGTCGACGACTTCTCCAGAGCGGTGTGGACTTATTTGTTACTTGAGAAATCGGAGGTTAAAACTGTTCTCACAAATTTCTTGGCTTATGCGGAACAACAGTTTAACAAGAAAGTCTTAACAATTCGGAGCGACAACGGAACAGAATTCATGGTGATGTCTTCGTTCTTCAAGGCTCAAGGAATAGTCCATCAAACATCTTGTGTAGGAACGCCTCAGCAAAACGGACGAGTGGAGAGAAAACACCGCCATATACTGAACGTTTCCAGAGCTCTTCTGTTTCAAGCAAGCTTACCTGTCAAGTTTTGGGGAGAAGCAGTTCTGACCGCAGCATACCTTATCAATAGAACTCCGAGTTCTGTTCTTAAAGGCAAAACACCATATGAAGTTCTTCATGGAGCTCCTCCTGATTACAGTCTCTTGCGCGTGTTTGGCTCAGAGTGTTACACTCATCATGTTTCACGCACTAAGGATAAGTTTGCACCTAGAAGCAGAGTGTGTGTCTTTGTCGGATATCCTTACGGCAAGAAAGGATGGAGAGTATACGACATTGAAAAGAATGAGTTCATTGTTTCGAGAGACGTGGTCTTTAAGGAAGATGTTTTTCCTTTCGCTAAAACTCAGACTCGCTCTGTGTCATCTTCTCCACAGCTTGAGATGGATTGTGACGAAGACTTCATCCCACTGCAGTCAGACGAAAGGGGGAGTTCTCCTCCAATCATAGTCGAACCCGTTACCGAATCGGTGACCTTCACAGAAAGTGTATCTCAGACAAGTAACTCAGGCACCGAGACATCTCCGACACTGGTTCAGGAAAGTGATACTACTGCAGCAGACAATCTGGTCACCTCCGAGTTGTTGGGACGGGGTCATCGTGAAAAATCACAGCCTTCGAAGTTGAAGAACTACTTGCTGTACAATACAAACGTCGCTCCTAATACACACCACCACGTCTCATCATCGTCTCCATCAGAATCGTCAAAAACAGTCCATGGTAAATCACTCTATCCTCTGTCTGATTATATAAGTGATGAACAATTTTCTGTAGGCCACAGAGCTTACCTGGTCGCAATTACCAAAGAAGTCGAACCAAGGACCTTCAAAGAAGCTATGAAGAAGAAAGTTTGGAACAAAGCCGTTGGTGCAGAAGTGGATGCACTCGAAAATCAACACACGTGGGATATAACAGATTTGCCTCCGGGCAAAGAAGCGATTGGTTCCCAATGGGTTTTTCGTATTAAGTACAAAGCGGATGGAGAGTTGGAAAGACACAAAGCTCGTTTGGTGGTACAAGGGAACAAGCAGATAGAAGGGGAAGACTACACGGAAACGTTTGCCCCTGTTGTCAAAATGACCACCATTCGCTCTCTTCTACGTTTCGTTGCTGCAAACAACTGGGAAGTGTTTCAGATGGACGTGCACAACGCTTTTCTCTATGGTGATTTGGAAGAGGAAGTGTACATGAAGCTTCCTCCTGGTTTTCAACATACGCATCCGGGTAAGGTGTGTAAGCTTCGAAAGTCCCTGTATGGACTCAAACAAGCCCCACGTTGTTGGTTCAAGAAGCTGTCAGATTCGTTGCTTCGTTTTGGCTTTGTCCAATCATATGAAGATTACTCTCTCTTCACTTACTCTCGTAACAACATCGAGCTGCGGGTTTTGATTTATGTCGATGATTTGCTCATCTGTGGTAATGACTCATATATGCTGACCAAATTCAAAGAGTACTTGGGTAAATGCTTTGCCATGAAAGATCTGGGCAAGCTCAAATATTTTCTTGGAATTGAGGTAAGTCGAAGTTCAGAAGGGTTTTTCTTGTCTCAGAGAAAGTATGCATTAGACATTGTTGCTGATACAGGAAACTTGGGTTGCAAGCCCGTCTCAACGCCTCTGGAACAGAATCATCAACTGGCGTTGTCTAAAGCTCCTTTTCTCACTGATCCTCAGAAATACAGACGTCTTGTGGGGCGTCTCATCTACCTCATCAATACGAGACCAGAGCTGTCCTACTCAGTTCATATTCTCTCGCAATTTATGCAAAAACCCACAGAAGACCATTGGCAAGCTGCAATCCGTGTTGTCCAGTATTTGAAAGGGACAGCAGGACAAGGAATTCTACTGCGATCCGATAAAGACCTCTCACTGACTGTCTATTGTGATGCTGACTGGGGATCGTGTCCGCTTACTCGGCGTTCGCTCAGTGCATTTGTCGTCATGCTGGGTGGTTCACCGGTTGCCTGGAAAACAAAGAAGCAGAAAACGGTTTCGCAATCCTCAGCTGAAGCAGAGTATAGGTCGATGGCAGCTGCACTTAAGGAAATCAAGTGGATACGGCGACTAGTCACCGAGTTGGGAGCTGAGCAAACGGCTCCAACACGTTTCTTCTGTGACGGCAAAGCAGCAATACACATTGCGGCGAATCCTGTCTTCCACGAACGGACGAAACACATTGAAAGAGACTGTCATTCAGTTCGTGATGCTGTCAAGGAAGGGCTCATTGCTACTCACCATATCAGTTCCGACTCGCAAATAGCAGACATATTAACTAAAGCGCTTGGTCGAGTGCCATTTCAAAGTCTAGTGTCCAAGTTGGGCATTACAAATTTGCATGCTCCAACTTGAGGGGGAGTATTGGGATATATTTGGGATATATATTGATGTAATGAGATAATGTCAAAGGGTTGGTTAGATAAGGTTATATCTCCTACATTGTAGGAATGTGATATGTCCGTATAGGCATATATATAGAGATGTATGATCGAAGGTTTCAAGTCAAGTGAATACACAATTGTTTCCATCTGATTCTATAACTTGCTCACTTTCCAGGGATGAAGTGAGTGGTGAAGGCCCATGCATTGTTTTTGAGAGGACTTGACCGCTCCTCATTTAAATTAAACTGCGGCTGTTGTTTTCTTTAGTGGAATTTTATTTTTATTTTTCTGAGACAGAAAATATCCATACTTACTCACCATTCTTTCTTTTTTTTTTCTTTAAATTATTCTAAAATAAATTAGAGCCACCTTTGGTATAAAATTGTTTGGGTCACATGGTAAAAACATTTTTCAAAGATTTTCAAATTCTTTGACAACAAATGGTGAACAAAGATGTTTTATTTCATGAGTTTTATTTGCAAATATTGATTTCGTTATTTTGAACTGTGAACTTTGCATTTTATTTGCTCACACTAAACTCGAGAGATGTATGGTCTTACGTATATTCATGGTACGTGATGGTCGTAGTCATAGACACTGGGGTCCCACTACAATCTCTAACAAAAATTAGTTATTCAGACATGGATTTGTGAAAGATGTTACCATTAAGCTACTTGACATTCACCCAACAAGAATCTCCACATACCTACATGATGTAGGCTACATCTTTTCAAAAAATGTTTATATTATGACCGCAGATTTTTTTAAGAGCTATATAGTCTGATAAATTAACAAGAATAGTTTTGAAAATAAACTCCAAATCTAAATAAATTACCACATAATTTTCACTGTTTCGCATACAATCGGAATCTAAAACAGACTATCATGCCCTACAAAATTATCAATGTCAAAACCCACAATACATGAGGCAACCTAGGCATAAACTTGTGGAGTTATGTCTGTCTCGGAATTCATTTTTCTGGAATCAAAATTCACTTACAAAAGAAAAAGCTATCCGATAGGGAAGATTAGAACACAATTTCGGTTTCACAAAATTCTACCTACTATTATATGGTTAGGTTTCGACAATAAGAGAATTTAATTTATATATTAATTAGTTTAAGAATGCTTGCTAACTAATATAAGTTCACAAAAATTTCATGAGTCTACAAAATCCTAATCCAAAATTAAAGGAACATAACATTAATATACTTTTTTTGTTTTATGTAGAATTATAACAAGATAGGACTAGAAAAAAAAACGTTTTACATAGAATTATGACATCTTCATCATTAGAATGAATTAAAATCTTATGATTTTGAAATGAAACTGTTTGTAGAGGGAAATCTATAGTTTTAAAATAGTTAATGATTTGTTAAGTATTGATCTACCAAATGTTCGGCTCGGTTTAGATAAACTTACTCCCCCTCTTAAAATTCTTTTGACACAACAGAAAACATAGGTTGTGGCTGCAGATATGTTGACATAATGAAAGCACAACTTGTGGAGCTGACATGTCGATCTCAGCATCCCATCACCGCTCTAAAAAGCTTGCAATATTAACTATTTAAAAGATCAACATTTACAGCCTTTCTTTTTCTTTTCCCCACATATAACAAGATAAAATTATGATGCAACAATGACTGATACCACCAAAGTTTTTTTCTTCTTCTCTGTGTGTGTTATCCTTTTATACTTTCATTCGACTTTAGTTTATACTTTATAATAACCAATTTGTATGCTTGCTTTTTTGTGTGGTTCTAGCAAACATAGTTTTTCGTGTCATTAACTTACCCACCAATTTGTATTCACAAATAAGTTAATGATGTTCTTGATAACTACTACGAAACTCTACTTACAGTCTCGAGAAAAAAACTTTGGTATGCAGTCCAAGGTATATGTGTACATGGATGATAATTTTTTTCTTTTACGTTTTGTTTTTACACAATTATCTTTTACTGCTAAAACATTAATATCAATATACAACTATTTCCACAAAACTGTTTGTTATTCTGTTTTCGTTATGTTTATTTTATTTTAACCGAATACATATTGTAGGGAAATGTGGTATAGTTTCCATCACTGCGGCAGTAATAAAAGTTCATATATGTTTTTTCTAATTTGAATTTGCACCATAGAGGATGATTAAGAATATGAAAATAGTATAATATAAGCACCATTCATAAAGAAGTGAATAATGTGAATATAGTGTATGCGTACAAACGTAAAATCCAATACTGAAAAGAAAGTTCAAAACAATTAAGCAAAGTAATACCAATGTGTAGATTCATACAAGTACAACATAAATAAATAAAAACCATTCATGGTGTCTACGCACGAAGATAACAACTAGAAGTTGGTTAAGTCATCCAAAGAGGATGGGTTAAATGCTGGAAACAATTTAATTGAATAGTCTTCTGCTTGATATTGAAGCTGCTCTTTCTTCACATCCCTGCAAGCCATAATCTAGCCACTTTGATGAAAGTCAAGTACACATAATGATGCACGTGCAGATAATCTTGGTTGGAAGATAGAGTAGAAAAAATATGTACGTAACTAACTGATTACACAATGGACTATAAAGGGTTGATGTATTAGTGTTGGAACTTATAGAATATGTGAAAATAGTTTTTGGTACTTACCAGGGATATCACAAAGAATTGGGACGTCCGTAAAAGGTCATATGGAAGCTAAAAATTTGGGCCAGGAAAAAAAAAAGCCACAAAATCTAATGGAACAGTCACCGAGAAAGAAAGAAAGAGGAAAAAATATATAATAAAATGATTAAAGTGAGTTTCTCCCACTGTAAAAATGAAAAAATGAAAAAAGTAAGAGAGTTTTGATTCTATTGAAAGAAACATTTGCAACAGTTTAAAAACCCCAAATAACAGGTGTTTTATATTCAATGGTTGAACGAAATTAAGAAAATTTTTTTTGATAATGCAATATTCTTATTAAAGATTTTTTAGATTACATATATTTATTTTTATTTTCTCTACGACGATTATTTCGTTTAAATAAGTTTCCTTTTAAGTATTTTTGTTTTTTTAAGTTTTCTTATTTCGATTACGATAGTTTTTCTTTTTTCTTTATAAATTTTATATTTTCCTATTTTAAGGTAGTTTAGAGGGTGTTTTTGGGGGTTTTAAAAAAATTAATGATAGATTAAACTTTTTAGGTTGAGAGTTAATGAGAGAGCTCCATTGGGCCAAAATCACTTCTCAAATAATAGAATAGATTAGTAACCTAAAAATAAAAATTATAGTTTTATTATAAGAAAAGAAGAAAAAAGAAGAAGAAATAGATTTTGGGCCTTGGCCCAAAATCCAGTTTAGAGTTTCACTAAATTTCTTTCTCTCGTTCGCTTCTTCTAGATGCGTTTATTTTTTTTCTTTTTTTTTTGTTTACAAGGTCAAAAAGAATCTGGATCTAAATAGTTTTCTAGCATTCTCATCTTTCGTTTCGGAGATGGCGTCCGAAAACGTCAGCATAGAAATTATTTTGGGGATGGTACTAGAGTTATGTGAAACATAGTGCCAGACGTCTGAACGAAGTGCAATGGTGAAGTCGCCTTAATTTGCTATCGGATGATGGACTACCATCTCATCTCGCATTCTCCAAGTATTTTTTTTTAGTTAAAATTGGAAACCAGATTTCTAGAATTGTAGTGAGAGAGAGTCTATATTTGTTTCTTGTTAGCACACTGGATGGTAATGACTTAGAGTCTATGTTTGTTTGTTTGTTGTTAGAACACTGTATGGTAATGACTTATTAAGTTTGTGTTATTCCACTCTCAAAGCATATTCCAAATTCCAAAGGTATAAGCTAAAATGATAAAACCCGATTTACTTTGTTTTTATAAAAACTTTATGGAGTTGAATTATCTTATACTAATGAGATACTCAAGTGAGTATCTAACCAATGAGATTGTTCTTATGAAACTCTAAGATATTATTTCTATATTGTTATCATTTTATGATCTTTAACAAAAAATACACAATTTTTGGATTTGCTTAAGGCAGTCCAAAACGTTGCACCGGCACTAGATGTAAGTCTTTTTCTCTTATTGTGTCGTTGAGATATGTGAGTTGCTTATCATTTTTGAAAATAGACAAGTCGTTACCATTTTTATATTGTTATCATTTTTTCTATTTTTCTCTTCTAGCTTCTCTTTCTTCGAGGATGTGGCATCTGTTTGAAAAGTGAATTTTTAAAAGTCTGCAGAGACTTGTAACATTGAAATGAAACATATTGAAAGGCAAGCAGAAGATCACTATTAAAGAGTCATTTATGGTACCCGACTTCCTTGAGAATTTTATGTAATTAGCTACATTTTATTTTCTCTTTCCTCATTTATGTAATTTTGATCATCAGTGAAACATGAAACTCCGAAAATAAATTGATTGAGATTTTTTTGCTTTTCTTTGTTAAATGGAAAATTTTGATGGAAATTAATAATTACAAAGTTTCCTTTCCTAATTCCCTGTTCCTTTATGGAAAATTCATAAATTACAAAGTTTAATCATAGATTAAATAACGGGTATTCAGTTAAAAAAATCGTTATGTATTTTTGGACTGAGAAAAAGAAAAAAAAAACTTTCACTGACTTTCAAATATATTAACAATATTTTTGCAGTTAAAAATGAAATGAAATAATAATACGATGTTTGAAACGCCATCGTTTTTACATGTTTTTCAAAATAAAAACATATCCATCTCTATTCTCTAGACTAGAACTCTGGAACTCTGGAACTGAAAATAAAAGTCTGAAAACAAAACCCAAACAAAAAACAATCGGGAAATTTCTCGAAAAATACACAAATTTAATTATATCTGCTGAAAAAATAAACAAACTTTTAAAATTTTAATATTGCCGGAATAATACACAAACTTTTAAACGTTGGACTTTCCACATACGGATGTTAGCAAAATTAGTATTACCATTAATTTTGAAATAAAATATTAATATTTAAAAAATAAATTACATATTTGTTTCAAAAAATCCAAATATTCAAAAAACAAATTTTTAAAAAAACTCCAAGAAATTATTAAAATAAACTGAGAAAAACTCTAGAAAGTTTTAAATTAAAGTAATAAATTATATTATATTTTTATAAATATTTATATTTTTGGAAATAAAATAAGTAAATTTAGAGTAATGAAGGTCAAATTTTGTATTATTAAAAATAATAATAAATTGATTCTTTCACAAAATAAAAACAAATTGAAAATTTCACTCACGTTTGATGCAGAAACTTCCACTCAAAATACAAAGCATATGAGCGAAACTAATATTATTAATTTCATCAATTGGGTTTTAAGAGTAAACTTTATAATAAATTGGATGAGTGTGAATTGTTGCATCATCAAATGTAATCAGGGCTGGTTCTGAGCACAAGCAGAAGAAGCATGCGCTTCCGTCCCTCATTTTTATAGCAAAAATTTATAGGGGAAAATGACCCCATTTTTCTCTCTCTAGCTTGTGGTCTTACAAAACTCTGAACCGGCTCTTATAGTCACTTTATTAAGTATGCGGTGCCTGTCACATACATAATAGTTCTATGATATCAGTATATATGATTGGTTTAAACGTTACTTTCCCAAATACTATGCTAGAAATTATGGACCTAATGTAAAGTAATTGTTCCATTTTTCCAGATGCCAAAACTAAACTAAATGTCAAGTATGTATTAAGGAGATGATACATATTGAATTAATAATATAACTTCATATACTTCACACAATTCGTAATAATTTACAACAAAGAAAATAATAGAAAGACCAAACAATAAGCGAAATCTACTATATGAAAGTGCTAAGCACTCTCCTGCTTCCGCCACATCAGTAGCCCAAAACTAGACACATATTCTATTAATTAAATATCTACAAATTGAATAAAAGAAAATAGTAGAAAATGATAAATAAACTTCACTATCTTAACGTTTCTGACTTTCACCTTCTTTCTTTTCACATTATCTGAAGCAGTAATTTATGGAATACAATAGTGAATCTCCTTCTCTTCTCCTAATCTCCACGTCAGAAGCTTCAGAATAAGCATTGATGCCCACCAGGAAGCCCGAAAGAAGGCTTTTGTGGAATGATACTCCCACTGCAGCTTTAACAACCACATTTACTTCAGTTATTAACTAGGATTTCCTGTTTTTTCCTTCAGTTCAAGTCTCTCTTTCACTCTGTTTTTCAACTCTATTTTCCCGTTTATGACAATGTGGTTGGCGGTTATTTCAATCTTCACTTCTCTACTGTCTTCCAGCTGTTTCTAAATTTATAACACATCATTGTTCTTTTTTCCCGCTATAATACTCGGAAAGAAAGAATCAGAACTTATGATTGTTAAAGAAATCGATTAATTCCATTACAGGAAACTCAGTGAAGATTCGTATAATAGTAAACACAATTACATCTTACATGAGTCTGTCAAGGAAGTATAAAACAATTCAACATTTTAGTCTGTCAGGAATTAAAAGAATATTTTAACATGATTACCAATAAAAAAAAAAGAATTAAAAGAATAGTAGCTGTACACTGTATAGTCTTGCTCATGATCTAAACAGCAGAAGTTTGACTGTTTTAATTTAACCCAGTTCTTTGAAGTTTCAATCTCACGCAGAAAAAAGCATCCAAAATAATGCAAATAAACATGGTGGAGAAAAAGCGTCATCTAAACTTTAACACTAGAAACCAAACAAAAGGACATCAAATCTAATAACAAAGAAAAAGTATTTTCTCTTCCAACTCTCTTACCCACATGCAAGAAGGTACAGACTTTTATATCTTTAGACAGAAGAGTAGAAATCAGAGTCATTTGTCCACATATCAGTTCAGAAAATTAGACAGAAGAAAAGAAAACGAAAAAAAAAGAGTAACCAATTTCATTTACATTGTCTCGCTCGAGAGAAAACTCTGTTTTCTCATCAGTGTAACTACCAAAAAGAATAAACTGTTTTCTTCTCAGTAACTTCCACGGCTTACAACAGGAGGAAAAACTCTGTGATGGCGGTTGCCACCTACAGCAACACAGCGAGCCAGACGAAAACACAAAACAAAACACAGAAACAGGAGGGACTTTGAAACAACAAAGATGTTAGCCACTTGCTAGAAAACAAAAGGTTCCGTAAGAATTACAAAGTGTATGCAAAGGAAGAAAAAACGTGAAAGAAAAACGCAAAATGTAGATTCCAACAAGTCCTTAGATGTCGTTTTCGTTTCAGAGCCTAAGCTAGACTCTTATTTCTTGAACGATCTTCGGTCTCTTCTGAAACGATCTTCTGTTAAGAGACCAACTTCTATTCAAAGCAAATAACTAACACTTAATAACAATTTAGGAATGTCAACCAAAATCGGAAAATTACATTACACATATGAAAATTCAAAAACCCCACACAATTAACATTAAAGGTAGGAACAATACTTAGGTTCAGCCTCTGGGGTGAACCTAAGAATTCACCTCCCATCTCTTAGCCAATAGAACTGCCATGTCATCATACAATTAAAATAAATTAAATAAATAAAAACTAAATTATTAGTAAAACAAATAAATAAATAATATTAAAATAAAAAACTAGATTAGGGTTTAAAGTTTTAGGTTTACGGTTTAGGGTTTAGTATTTAGGATTTAGGGTTTAGAGTTTAGGTTTTAGTGGTTTGGGTTTAGGGTTTAGGATTTAATGTTTTGGGTTTATGGTTTATTATTAGGGTTTAGGGTTTAGGTTTTAATGTTTTGGGTTTAGGGTTTATTATTTAGTGTTTAAGGTTTAGGTTTTAATGTTTGGGGTTTAGGGTTTAGTGTTTTGAATTTAGGGTT
>OVBB01000764.1:0-18662 GCA_900406415.1 Isatis lusitanica
AAGTAGATCAATCTCTTCTTGGTGTGTAATATCCAAGTAGAAACCCTTGTCAAATCTTGTGTGTGTCATATCACTTGATTCTTTAAGTCTTTTGTTCAAGTCTTTCATCCCTTGTACAAGATCCATTACTACCTTCTATCCATCCTTCCCTTTCACGAATCCATCACTTCATCTTCCATCCGATCCCATCTCATCTGCAAATCACCTTCCCAATCATTCAAACTCACTCCATCTCAAGATTATCACCCATTCGGTTCAGTCAAGCCAGTTTGTCAAGGGCGAGTCCTAGGAGAATCATATTAACTACACTCGCATTCCGGAAGCATGGTCGTAAACCACGCTCTGATACCACCATCTGTAACACCCCCGAACCGTACTAGACAGGACCGACCGACCAACAATCAAACAAGAACATGAAATGGCCGACCCTCTCCCTAGCCGACCCGAGAATGCCACAATATGGTTAAGTAACAAGTCAGCTCATTCCAGGACAAGTCCGAAAACAGAGTCATCCCATTACCTAACACCGTTTACCTCTCGACCTTGGCCTAAGGTTTTGCAACCCGTACCTTGGTCTCGAGTTGTGAACAAGTTTAGACAAAATCATACATATCAGCGGAAGACTCAAATAACTAAAGGTGCAAGGAGGTTTTAAACAAGATACTTCATTTCATTAAGATGACTTCTGAGTTCTTAAACAAAATATTAAATTTCATGAAAGCAAAATACAAACAAAGGATCGTCCATAGACTTTAAAAATGGAATAAGATAAAACACGATAAGATACGGGCATGAGCCAATATCTTCCCAGACTTACAAAGCACCACTGAAAAACCGTAATGAGAGCACCAATCCTAACGAGCGCCATGATAACTACCCGAGCTAAGGGTTCCTCAAAGGGGAGACAAGGGAAAAAGGGGTGAGTAATCAAAAGATTACTCAGTGAATTTCAAGACTCACCGAGACAAGACAACAAAGCAATAAAACTACCCAACACAATAACCCAAGCAATCAATCAATCAAGCAATCAAATAGCCGAAGTAACATAAAAGTAGATAGCCGAAGCACAAAAAAATGTTAGTCTTTTTCAAATCATAACCAGTTCCACTTTTAAAGCATATCCTTTCCTTTATAATCAAATTCTAAACCGATTAAAACCAATCTTGTGCTCAATCAAAATCCAAATAAAACTGTTCTTTTACGAAATCTGAACCTTCATGCAACCTAACCCACAAACTCTTAACCATCTAAACATGCAAACCCTTACCCAAGACTAGAAACCACTTACAAATTCAGTTCACAACCTACTCCTTTTTAAACATGCATCATAAACCACAAACTCTTATCTAACTTTAGTCTAGCCAATTTCTAAGCCTTTTCTAAACTGCTAACCTAACACACATGCAAGCTAAGATTCCAGAACTTAAGCTAACAATTTCACAAGATCTAGCAACCTAGCAAAAATAATATCCTATACAATTTCTAACAATCCTAACCAATTCTAATTAAACCTATTTTAAATTATCAATTCTATTCATTTAGTTTACTTACTACCCAAACCACAACTAAGCAAAATTAGACATTTAATTACTAATTACTAACCCCAAATTCTCATAATCAATCCTAAGCTCAAACTTAATCTATCAATTTGCTACTCCCACAATTACCCATGCAAAAACTCATCTAACAACCTAAAAAGAATTTATTTATGTATGCATGCAAAGATCTAGTCCTAAGATGCACAAAGAAACCACATGCAAAACTCTACCCTTACTCCATACTACCCATGCATGCACCCAAAACCAGAAAATCCACTTTTAAAATCAAGCTTTATCAAACCAAATCATTTTACCACTTTAAGAACTCAAAAGAAACCAAAGCTTTTCAATCCAATAATTTTTCAAAGCAAGAAACCTCAAAGACACAACTAAAACCCATTTAAAAAGAAAGCCTTTGAAAATCAGTTGTTAAAGAATCAAAAACCAAATTTTCAAGAAAGAAATCAAGCAGAAAAATTCTATCTCTATCTTGCCTATAGCTACATGGATACACATGCAGGTATAAAACAAACTTTCAGATAAACAACCGCACTAAAATTCACACAAGAAGCAAAAGCATTAACTCAAACAATCAAGCAAGGCAAAAACTCAATTAACCACGCAATCAACAACTAGAAAAGAGAACAAATAAACAAACTAATTCCTTCCCTGCCTTGCCTAAAGCATCATGCTTGCACATGATGGTATAAAACAAGAACAAAGAAGGGCTACTACACTGAAACCCACGTGAAACCTCCAAAGAAGAGAAGAAGGAAGAAGAAGAAGAAGAGCTAGACTCCAACCAACAAACAGCACCTCTAAACTCAGCTCCTCTCTCTCACACCTCTCTCTCTCTCTCACGCCTCTCTCTCTCTCTCTCTCTCTCTCTCTCTCTCACTCTCTCTCTCTCTCTCTCTCTCTCTCTCTCTAAAAATAAACCTTTAGTCTNACACCTCTTATTTATATTGGGAGGAGAGATGGTTTTGCAAGAAATGGGTTAGTGGGGTGAACTCACAGCTGCCTGCCACATAACCCTGATAGCTTTACTTACTCATGCCTAAGCTTCTAGAATAGCCACTAGTCCATTCCCTGATGATACCACTTGGAAGGCATGCAAAATTTCTGATTTAAACATCTCTTCCTTTGAATTTTCTTGTAAATACTTAGTGCCTTCTGACATGTGGACGACCAAACAACTTCTGTTGACCCCATGAGTCCTACAGTAGAGGAAACAGATGCATGACCTTGATCCTGAGTGCACAGATCTCTCCCTTCGATCCTAGTGGCTTGAACTACCTCATTTAATGTCATCTGGAGTCATAAATGCACAACTGATGTTCCACCCAGCCAAAACCATTCTGTTTGTTCCTACTGCTTCTCTGACATGTCCTTAATTCTTCCTCCGATTTTCATGATTTTTGGACGGTTGCAACTTGCCATTTTGAATTTTTTCGCTCCACATACTCCATTTCGAACCCTCTGCAAAATACTGTATGTCTTGTGGGTCCACCATTCAAATTCCAATCTGCTTCGTGCCAAGTCCTCCTCTTGATGTCAAGTACCTCCACAAAAAATCCCATGATTTATTTGTAGGTAGAACTCCTCCTTTTGAATTTATTAGCTCGGTTGGTCATTTTCTCGCAGATACATACTTCCTCGAATTTTCGTTGTCGCTACAGAATTTGTCTTGACATGGATCCTTTTGCACTGGCTTTGTTGATGTCCTGAGTAGCTACGCTCCCAATCCCATAATTTTAAAAATTGTTCTGATCCTCCATGAAAAATTATTTCTCCTCATCGCGTTTTCCACCTCTATACCGGGGTATTACACCCGCCTTGCAGCGGGTTTATTCCCACATATTTAACTCAAATTCCCAGCGCTAAACATAACACTATATTTAGTGTTACACCAAATTTAGTGTTTTAGGGTATTGTTGTCATAGCCTGATAGTGAAGTAGTAGTAGTAAGCAGCATAAACAATGTGCTCCTGAAACTATATGCTCTGATTACTATATGTTTTAAAAATGATTGGGAGAGCTGTGAGAAATTATATTTAAAATTTAAAAAATATAATTATGATATTTATTTATATGTATTATATATTAATTTATAATTACAATATAATTACCATAATAATAATTTTATTTTATAGTTATATTTTTTTATTTTATAAATATAAATATAAAATATAATAAACATAATTTATAAATATTAGTTTTAAAAGTATAAAATTTACAATTGAATATAAAGATAGCTTTTTATTATTTAACATAATAAATTGATTATATATAATTTTTTTAGAATTTTTGGATATTTAAATTATAAATGCTTTATAAAAAGCTCCATATGATAGTATAGAGAAGGGGAGCATTTAGAGATCATTATCAGTTTCTAAATGCTTTCCTAAATGCTTTATGTGCAAAAGTTGATTGGGTGATGAAAAGCGACCCGATATCATCTTTGACCCAATTTTGAAGTTTCCTCTCGAGCCAAATAAAATCCCAGCATCATGTGATAAACGCAAGCCACCTCACTGTTCTGTAGAGAGACAGAGAAGGAAAGAGAGGAAGAAGAGACTTTGCCATCATTTTTCTTCACCGCCGACACTCTTCTCCACCGTCGCGTCGCATCCGAGTAATGAGCTTGACCACATCGTGTTCTCCTCCACCATCATTATCGCCATTTGCACCAGCCAACACCAGAGAGTCTCACCGGAGCCATCACAAGTCGACGCGGGTCATCGTAAGGAGAATAGATCATGATCCTGTTATTGCTTCCCCCACAAGCCTTCTCGTCTCCACCGTCCCCAATCTGCTACAGTGCTCTTGTCTCAACACCACCATGATCTACTCCTTGTCATCACCATAACTGGTCTTGTGCCACATGCACGTCGATCCCATTATCGAAGCTTTAATCGCCATCGTCCGCATCAACTTCACGATTTCGCACGGTTCATCCATTTAGGTTTAATTAGTATCATAACCAGTTTAGTTAATTAGATTTCTGATTTAGTGCAATCAGTTATGGTTTAATTCGGTTACTTCCGGTTTAGTTGGTTTAGTTAATTTGATTTTAGGTTTAGTAGTAATTCAAGATCTTTAAGAATTTGGTTGGGTTTAGATCCAGTTTGGGTAACTGGGTCGGTTTGGGCCATTTGGTTGGGTCCAGTTTGGTTTAGGTCTGGTTTGACCGTTGAGTTTGACCAGTTGACCATTGACTTTGACTATTTGATCTGTTACCCATCGTTCGAATTTGATTTTTCGTGGTGATTTGAGTTTTAGCATCCGTTCGAGCATTCGGAGTTCAGAAGCTGCAGTTATCATCCGTCTTGGCTAAGGTGAGGGCTTTTCCGCATACTACCATATTTTTCGTCAAAAAGCGCCATAGATGGAATCTAGTACCAAATGTGTTCCCTTTTTCTTCATCGAGTCTAGTTAGCTTTATTTGTAAATTAAACATAGGAATATAGATGATTCAACCCATTGTGCATTAAATTGTTAAATGATTCTTTTATATATGCTAGAAATAGGATCACTCGACTTTGTTGGTCGTTAGGGATTGCGGAGTATAGAGATGGGCTTTTTTGCTTGCATTGTGTGTTGTGTGGGAGATGGTGCTGGGCAGCTTAGTCGACATGTTGTCCAGTACCTTCAGTGGTCGAGAATCGTCTACAGGCGGTGTGATTGGGCATTATCCCATAGTGACCTCCTGGGAGGAGGCTGCCGCCGGTCACTGGGTCTGGTAGTAGGACATTGGCTATTCTTTTGGTACTTTAGGTACCATGGTTGTTCATGTTTAATCTGTTTTCCGTGTTTGGTGTGCTATGATCAAATTGCGTTTCCTGTGATTAGCATCTTATACCTTACTGAGTGAGTCCCCTGTTACTCACCCCTCTTTCTTCCCTTTTAAGAGACGGACAAGTAGTTTATGTGTTGACGATACAGGTGCTTCTTTGTGACTTTTATGTTTTATTCGTATTTTATTTTATACATTAAGCATTTGAGGTATATGAGTTATGAGACGTTGAGGATTGGAGTAATTGAGTAAGTTGTTGCGGTTAGTGGCATGCTGTTCTCGAGTGGCGATGAGATGGGTGTTATAATAATGTTCTAAAAATGCTCTTCCAATCAAGCCCTTAGTGTTAGAATTTATTTTCCATCTCTAACCACAACATCAAATTTACACTAAAATGATATTCTTTATTATTATATATAAATAATAATATTGGAAAAGTAATTGTAACTAAAAATAAATTTTATAAAGCAAAAAGTAATAATATTTTAATGTGTGGTGTTGTGAATAGTGTTATACCAAATATGGTGTGAATTATAGTGTTTTATTGGAGTGGATTTTACACCAAATATAGTGTTTTAGTGTCCCATTGGAGATGACGTAACAAATCAGGTCCACAGTTTAAAATCATTTCTAAAGGCCCGGACCGGCTTTTGTTTTTTTAGCTCATATTAACAAGTAACAACCTTAGTATCTAACTATCTTTATATTAATGGGTTTATAGGCAAATTGGACACGTTCTAAGTTTTAATTTGGAAAGAGGACACCTCCAAGTTTTTATTTGTGAATTGGACATTGACAATGTGTACGATATTATCTTATCCGTTTTGCCCCTGTTTCTTAGAGAGAGACAAAGACAGTTTTATATGTTGGCGAGTGAGAGAGAGGGAGACAATTTCAGTCTCGAGTTTGGTGTGTGGGACGCCAGTCTCCGGTTTAGGATTTTAAGTTTGTCAGTTTCTTTTTGGTACTTTTGGTTGGGTGTTTGGGCCTCAGTTTGGAAAGTGGTAAGGTCCAGTTGAAGAGAATAAAATGAGAGTGGGTTTTGGTGCGAAAATTTGGGTGACAACCTCGATTATTGGTGGTGGAGGTTTAAGGACAGTAAATAGGTAATTAAGACCCCATAAACTAGAGTTGCAAGTACAAGGAACGCACAGAGAAGCTGGAAACCCTAGTTTCTGGTTTTCAAGTCGGAGCGATGGAGAAAGAAGTGGAACAACATAAGAAAGGTAATTTCCTGTTTGTAATTTCTTGTTTCGGCTTGTACAAGAGGTGAGTACACCTTTATTTAGATATTAGGAGGGGGAAAGAAGTTCTAATTATATTTGTTAGGTGTGCAGGAGGTGTAAAGGATGGTGATGGAAGCTGGACTGTATTGATAGTAGGGCGGTGGATAGTGTACACAACTGGGGTTTGGGACTTTAAGGTAGACAAATCTCGGTTGGGAAGGGCCTTTTTATTTATAGCAATATTTCAACGGCAGCTGAGATGAGGTTTCAAATTGCGGGTTTATATGGACTTCATGCGACAGTGCCAAACACCAAAATGTCTTACTGGCTGGAGGATACACTTGCTGAGTTGAATGGAAAAGGAAGTGCGCCAGTGGAGATAGTTGGTAAAGGTGTTTTGGGGGATGGTGAAAGTGAACAGATAAGTGTAAGTGGTATTGAGAGGGCATCAAATAAAATAGAAACTGCAACTCCTCCAAAGGAGAAAGAAAACAAGCGGAAGAGATGATGTGACGATGATGATTTCGTGGATACTCCCCTTGGTGAAGTAATTAGGCGTGACAATGGGGGCGAAAAGTTGATGAAATGCTTAAAGTTCAACGAAGTGTATGTGTACGAGGATGTGGAACCTATGTTCAACGATGTTCGTGGGAGTAGATTTAATATAGCCGACATTGATCGGAGTAATGAAGATGGTGAGATCTACTTGGGGAGAGTATTCAAGAGCAATGGCGTACCCACTAAGGCAAAGGGGGTGTCACTTGACACCCCATAAATTAGTTAAAATTTTACATATATGTGTAAACAAGAAAAACTCTGCAGTATTTCTGGTAAAAGTTAGCAATTGAACCCTCCAATCTCAGGTTCAATTCTCACTAGGTACCACTATCCTAGCTATTTTTTGGTAACTAAAATTTTGACCCCAGATAAAATTATTCCTGGGTCCGCCCCTGTTCAAGAGCAAAGAAAGTTTAAAAATTGGTTTGGCGATTTATGCACTGAGGAACGTGTTTTGGTTTAGGTTTCACATGCATACAAAGGGATACACAGTCGCAAAATGCTACTCCCACGATATGGTTGGTTTGTGAAGGGGCAGCAGCTGGGTAAGTCGCGGTTGTGTGAAGTGCGGAAGGCTAATCTCACACATGTATGCGACAGTGATATTAGAGGGCAGTACAAAAAACATGGAAAATCGAAGGTTATAGCGGTATTGTTGAGGTCTAAGTTTACAAGTCAGATTGCACGACCACGTGCAATACAGTTACCAGAGATTCTTTGTTCTGAGTTTAAATTTACAGCAACGTATTGGAAAAGTGTTGGAAAGGGAAAGAGTTAGTAATCGAGTCAGCTCAAGGAACAGAAGAGGGTTCTTATAAATTACTACATGTGTACTTTCATGTGTTAACACTGGCTAATCCTGGATCCATTACCCACATCGAAACCAAAGTGGATGCAAAAGGTTGCACAAGGTTTAAGTTCACTTTCATGGCGCTGGAAGCATGCATTGACGGATGGAAAAATTGCGAAAGGTCGTGGTTGTTGATGGTATATATCTGTGTGGGAAGTACAAAGGGTGTCTTCTAACAGCCAGTGGGCAAGATGCAGATTTTCATGTCTTCCCCATTGCAGCCAGTATCGTGATCAGCGAGAATGAGGAGTCGTGGAATTGGTTTTTCGAGAAACTGCTTTCCATTATTGAAGACAGTTCTGAGCTGACAATAATTTCGGATATATGCAGTTCAATATACACGGTGAAAGAAGCATTGTATCTACTCGCACATCATGGGGCATGTCTTGAACACCTGAAGAGGAATGTTGAATCGAAGTTCAAAAAGAAAGGGCAGAAGGAAATGGTGAGTAACGCAGGAGAAGCTTAAGAGAATATATTACCATCTTAAGGAGACAGATATAAGGTACGAAGAAAACGTAAAATCCCAAAGAAGCACCCTTATCATCATAAGCATAAACTACTTGTCCATCTCACCTGAAAAGTTGAAAAAGGAAGATAGAGGAGTGAGTAATAAGGGAGTCACTCAGTGAGGTATGTGATGCTAATCACAAAAAACGCAATTTGATCATAGCATGCCAAACATAGGACTAAACATGCACAATCACGGTACCTAAAGTACCCAAAGAACAACCAATGCCATACTACCGGATCAAGTGACTGACGACACCCTCCTCCCCAGAGGTAGTATGGGATAGTGCCCACTCACACCGCCCGTAGACGTTTTATCGATCTGTTTGAGGCATTGACAACCGGTCGACTAAGCTGCCAGTATCCCGTCTCAAACAACACGCGACACAAGTACAGAAGTCATGTCTCTGTATCCCCGCAAACCCTAACGACCCACATAGTCGACTAATCATAGCTCTAGCATGTATAGAAGAATTAATTAACAATTTAATGCACAATCAATGGATTAAATCATCTATTATTCATAAGTCCAATTTACAAACAAAACTAGTTAGACCCGATCAAGAAAACAGAATCACATCTAGTACCAAATTCCATTTATGGCGCTTTTGACGAAAAGTACGATATTCTGCGGAAAAGCCCTCACCTTAGCCAAAACGGATGATAACTGCGGCTTCTGTACTCCGGATGCTAAACCTGAAATCACGGCGAAAGATCGAATGAGAACGGCCCTCGGACGACGAAAAACAGATAATTTATCAAATGGTCAAAGTCAACAATCAAACCGGACCTAAATCAAACCAGACCCGACCGACCCGATTACCAAAACCGAATCCAAACCCGACCGAATTCCTAAACTAACATGAATTGAACCAAACCAGAATTAATTGCACTAAACCGGTTATCTAATTTACTAAACCAAAATTAAACTAATTAGACCAGATTTTCTGTAACTAAACCAGAATTAAACCTAATTATAATAACCGGTTATTAAACCAAATGAACCAAGTAAGCGGTGGATGTGGAGATCGGGTGCACGTGGACATTGCAGTTGAAGATTCGATCACGGGATTGACATGCAGACACGGGCAAGTGGCAGAAGAGCAACTACGATGATGCCGACAAGGAGTAGATCATGGTGGTCTTGAGATCAGAGTGATCGTAGCTGATCGGATATGGTGGGAAGGAAGTGGCTTGCTCCACAAGCAACGGATGGTCACGTCTTGCTCTCCACGGGTTGACACACGGCAACTTTTGACGGCTCCGTTAGACCACTCCGGTGATGGCTGATGCAGAGGAAGCGACAGTGGTGGTTGGAGAAGACACGCAGTGGTGTTTGACGTGGGGAGTGGCGTTGATGATTAGAGAACGATTCACTACAACACATGTGAGACACGTTGAGTCAACGGAGGTGGTGACAACGGCAGAGTATAGCGGTGGCGGGGCTCCTCCATCTTCCTCTCCTTCTCTCTCTCTCAACTCTCATTCTCGATGTCAGATTATTCAGCTATGGTATGAAGGGGGAGATACATACAACTCTACACATATACGTAGCACACGATCGCAGGTTTTGATAAATGAAAATAAGAAGTTGGGCCATTAACGGGTCTTGGAAAACTAACACGAATTGGGCTGAAGAGAGAACTGGGTATTGGGTATAGGGTTGTTACAATTCTCCACCATTTACAAGGAATTAGTCCTCGAATTCAAATCTGGAACCGACTGTCTGATCTACTCCTCAAGAATATAGGGTTTCCATTTCCTCAACTGAGTGTCGGTCTTACATAATTCTTTCTAAATTCTCTTTCTCAACAAACTTTGACCATCAGGTCTTTTTTTTCATGAACTTTCATTTATTGACTCTTCGAAACTGCCAATGATAAGCTAGTTGCAGACAAATTTTTTTTTTCATTTTTATATACTTGGCGGCTGCTAAAACAATTAGGCTCTGACCCTCTAACAGTCTTCCTGAGTGCAACACAAATTTATAGATGAGTTCTCTTGTACGTCTGAATATCCTGAAAAAGATAACCCCTTCCATTCTTGGTATATGCATTCTCGTTCTCAAACTCCACTCAATGACATGGTAACCGTCCCGTCCTTAAAGCCACATCCTGGTGGTTTAACTCCATCACTGCTAACTCTAAGATAAAACCAACTCCCCTGAGTGCGGCTCGTACATCTCAATGAATGCTATAAGCTCTTCCTTTTTTCTTTTTTTATAAACGAATGTCTGAATAATCTTTGGCTCGAACACACCTTGATATAACCAATATACGATTAGGTCCAACGTACGAAACATTGCGTAGCTCTAATATCCAATAAAGTATAACCTGTCCCACCCCAAGCGACAAGCGACCAAACACAAGTACTAAATCAATGGTTTCCACATAAGTAACATCCTCAAAACAACAAACTCGAATCAACAACGTCAAAAATAACTGTCTCAACTATCTCGTGGTCTCCGACAACAAATACTCGCGACAATAGTTTGGCGCTTGAGTGGTAGCAGAAGAAACCCTGAACTCACTGTGAACAATTCTCGGTAATGAGAACATGCTGACCACAACTGAAACGACTCCTCGGTCCCACTGATGGATCGGCTACATTATTAACAACGGCTCATCCACTAGCTTAGCCTAACAGTTACTTGCGATATGATCCTATCATCCGCATAAAAAAAAACACAACACACACTTCCTAAAATGATTACGGTGACAACATGAAACAATTCAGTGGAAGTCCCAACAGCTCCGACACCTTTCTATATCCCGAATAAGTAACAACTCCTCGGTCCCACTGATGGATCGGCTACATTATTAACAACGGCTCATCCACTAGCTTAGCCTAACAGTTACTTGCGATATGATCCTATCATCCGCATAAAAAAAAACACAACACACACTTCCTAAAATGATTACGGTGACAACATGAAACAATTCAGTGGAAGTCCCAACAGCTCCGACACCTTTCTATATCCCGAATAAGTAACAACTCCTCGGTCCCACTGATGGATCGGCTACATTATTAACAACGGCTCATCCACTAGCTTAGCCTAACAGTTACTTGCGATATGATCCTATCATCCGCATAAAAAAAAACACAACACACACTTCCTAAAATGATTACGGTGACAACATGAAACAATTCAGTGGAAGTCCCAACAGCTCCGACACCTTTCTATATCCCGAATAAGTCTTCTCAAGCTTTGTCTGAGTCACCTTGAAAAACTTCAGTTTCTCCACTATCTCTTCCTTCTGAACAAAAGTCTTCTCAAACAAATCTATCAGGGTGGTGTAGTCTCGCACGACATAACACTTGCAAATATCCACTTGCAGACCATTCAAGAACCTTCTGATAAATTCCTCCTCGGTTAAGATAACTCCAGTATTTTTTTTTTTTTTTGCGCAGACAACTAAAGTCTTGCTCACACTCTCTGATAGTCCTAGTACCCTAGGAAAGGTGCTTATAAGAATTGGCTTCATGAAGGAAGAAGGTTCTGTCGAACTCCTTTTAGAGTGATTGTAGGTTAACTCATTACAGTTGCGACTACTCTCAACAACTCTCTTTAACCAAAGAAAGGCATCATCCCTCAGAAATTGAGCAGTCAAATCCAACTGAAACTTTGCTGAACAGCCCTTAAGCTCCAAGTTACGGTCCCAATTTTCCCTCCAATTGTCTGTGGTGACGGTATCCACTGTCCTTCCAAACAGATCTAAACCCTGATCTAAACCCATGTCTCGTATCTTTCTCCTTAACTTCCATTACGTGGGTCCCGCTCTGTCTATGGCAGATACTGGTGGTGACGGTGGCGCAAGATCAACAACCTCGAGCATGCTGCTGTCCGCACCTCTCGTGGTATCTCCAAAGCTCCATCCACATTTCTGCATTACTAAGGATCGACTCTGTTCCCTGAACCTCAACAAATGGTGCATATGGTGGTGACAGTAGGACGGTGGCGGATGCTTACTGTGCTTGAAGGATGAACTGGGGAACAATATGCGGTACGTGCAACCTGCTGTACTGCCTTTCGAGCAACTTAACTAAATGCCTCTTGAACGGTCGAACGCATCCTGATTAACATGTTGGGCACTCGTATTGTAGGTGATAACCTTCTGAACAATAAGCTGAAAAACTGGCGCGAAATAACCTTCCTCGATGGCAACTCAAAGGAACAACCTGATTAAACTGCGGCTGAAATGAGACTGACTTAGAATAGGTTCATACCAGACATAATGGGTGCGCCTTTGTTTTTTTTTAAATACTTCAAATCCCAGGAATTTTGAACCGTTGAAAACCGAATATGCAATTATGCTTCTTACTACCATATCCCGGGTCAGAACCAGGACGAAAAACCTAGGTTCTGATACCAAAATATAACACCCGTCTCATCGACACTCGAGAACGGCGTGCCACTACCCACAACACATAACTTATATACTCCAATCCTCATTATCTCACAACTCAACTAACTCAAATGCTATATGTATAAAATAAAGTACGAAGAAAATGTAAAATCCCAAAGAAGCACCCTTATCGTCATAAGCATAAACTACTTGTCCGTCTCACCTGAAAAGCTGAAAAGGGAAGATATAGGAGTGAGTAATAGGGGAGTCACTCAGTGAGCTATGGGATGCTAATCACAAAAAAACGCAATTTGATCATAGCACGCCAAACATAGGATTAAACATGCACAATCACGGTACCTAAAGTACCCAAAGAACAACCAATGCCCTACTACCGTATCAAGTGACCGACGACACCCTCCTCCCTGGAGGTAGTATGGGATAGTGCCCACTCACACCGCCCATAGACGTTTTATCGATCTGCCTGAGGCATTGACAACCGGTCGATTAAGCTGCTAGTACCCCGCCTCAAACAACACGCGACGCATGTACAGAAGTCACGTCTCTGTACCCTCGCAATTGCGACTAGCTACTAAGTGTGAAAACCTGCAGGGCAGTATTCAGCTATTGGAATCAAATGTCCCTCACCATGCCGACGTAACGCTTGCGTCAGCCATCTTCAATGTCTGCCCTAGTGAGGCAGAGAAAGCGTCCGATCTGTTCAAACTATTCATCCACCATCACGCTGATCTCAGATCGGAAATGGCCCACTTGCTGGGGGAAGAGCTTATATGGGAACTGAAGTGTTTCGGACCACCGTAAGCCGATACGTACTTGCTACCATTCGAATACTCACACAACGAGACAATCCATATTCTAGACTGTGCTTTTTTGCACGACCCGGAGTATTCACTATTCTGCAAGAAATACAATATGTATTGGGTTGCACGCCGTGTGTGCAGGCTGTTGTAGGTTATAAATGGGGTCAAGTTTGCTGTTTTAATGTGGAATAATGTTTAATATCTGCATGTTCCTTTGAACTATCTGATCAATGTTTAATATTTACTTTCGACCTCTCAATGTAATGTTTAATATAAGTTATGCTTGGTACCATATTTTAACTTAACACTACTCTCTACTAATTCTGCCCCTACACTATCATTCAGTCTTTTAGATATTTACATATTGTTTACTGCATATAGGTGTATACTAATTTTATTCTTATGCACGTACACTCGATGTACATAAACTTCATTCTTATGCTTGTACACTTGATGTACACTAACTTTATTCTTATGCCCGGACACTCGGTATACACTAACTTTATTCTTATGCACGTACACTCGATGAACACTAACGTTATTCTTAAGCTCGTACACTCGGTGTACACTAACTTTGTTAGTCTACGTAGAAGGCTGGGTCGTGTTAAATTAGCTGCCTCGTCTGAAAATGTCGGTACATTAGTGTAGACTACCATGCGTGTGACTGCGTACACTTCTCCTTTCACATTATCTCGCTATATAGTGTCCCACGAGCCGCGGTTTGGGGAAAAATCAGTAAAATTAGGGTTTTCCTTTGTTCTCCTAAACATCCGCCACAACGATGCCAAGTTACAGTAACAGTGGCTCTCCATCAAGCGGAGCTCGTGCTCGGGCGTTTGAAGGCTGATTTCCTGTCAGTCTTCGCCCGGTGAAAAAAGTTGGCCTCCTTAAACACTGTTGATGTGGAGCTCCGACTATAATCGAGACTTCCAATTCTCAGTTTAACCCGGGAAGAAGGTTCTACACATGTACAAATGTATACGACAAAGAGTTCCACATCTGGAAGTGGTGAGATGTTCTGTGACGGAGGAGCTAGATCTCATAGATGGCAACTATGGTTCAATAGCTAGGAAGATGGACGCAGTCACATTCAAAGCCGATTTTTATGAAGCGCAAGACGAAATCGAGTAGCTGAAGAAAGCCCGGCTTAAGAATGAGCAGAAGACTGCAGAGTTGGAAGGGATAATCGCTGGAATGAATAAAAAGAAAGAGAGTTTGGAGATGCAGGCAGTAGTTAATACTGAAATTGTTGTGGTCTTACTATTTGTTATTATGGTCGTTAAACACATTAGTTGAATCTGTTTCTCCAAGCTCAACCTTTGACACAACTTAAGCTTTCAATGTACTTTTGTTGTCTTTAAATCGTGTTTGTTTTCTTCCAATGGCACTTGCAGCTTTTCAACATAAAACGTTTAAAGGACAAACCGGGTTATACTTAACGTAATGTTAATTGACCAACAGGACATAACATGACATCCAAATGGTAAACAAAAAATTCATAAAGAAAACAGGGGCGATTAGTTGTTCCGAATTTTGGCGTTTCCTACGAACTGTTCATAGCAATCCATGGTGTACTTTTGGCGAAAGCAGTCAATGCTTCAGTCTGTTATCGTATCCAAGTCATGGCGTCGAATACACTTGCATACATCTCCAAGAACTTCACTACACAAGGACTACAATCGTCGCTTCGAGTGTTTTAGTAAATACCACCACAGCGGGACCATGTGAACAACGATGTTGGCAACACATCTGAAACTGCAGAGGGCAAGTTGTTTATAAGTAACCACGGAAGGCACTCAACCACCAATGCCATGTATGTTGCCACATAGTTGTAAATGATGAACGGATCTAAGATGTTGATGCAACCAAGGCATAGGTTTATAATGAGACCAACCCAATGGAGGTCTCTCCAATTCATAAGGACGTACACTATCTCGACATCGTGAAAGAACTCCATATTTTGCTTCTTCCCCCTACTCTTGCTTGTTACAAAGGCTTTTATATTGCTCCCCTAGTCGAACTTGGCAGGATCTTCGCACTTCATAAACGTACCACATTGAGATACAATAAGAGCAGTGAACGCAGGGTCTAAGAGTGCTCCGCGGCGCTGCGCAAACACTGTCCCTAACTGCCTGTTAATCATGGACAGAATAATATGTAGATGCTGCAAGAAAATGCAATCGAGGTTTCCCAATTAAAAGACTATCTAAGGAACAAGTGTACGACAGTATTGGTACTTATTTGCTTTACCTGGATGCTGACCCATTATTGGCGTCTACCAATATCTAGAAAAAAATTGGTTATCGACGGTGTCGCCAGTGCATATTATGAACGACCTGGCAATTAGCAAACGAAATAAGATGAGTACACCAGTAGGTCAATAAAGGGTATTCGTCACACTCTACAAAGCTGAACTAATTTGTAAAAAATATAAACTCACTGTTTGGGAGACACTTTGAAGATCTTTACAAACTCCATAAATGTTTTCGAGTCGAACATCTGCAAAGGCGCATATTCTGTTTTTTTTTTTAAACTGGCAAATAGGTTCTTCACCCTCGAATCAAGAGTGTACACACCTCCAATTCTCTGCGATCTTTGCCGAACCCACTTGTCAAACCCTTTAACTTTCCCAGACGTTTCTTCATCGCCACTTTCCATTTCTTCTTCTTCTTCAGAAGGTGTACGGTATCCGGGGGAGTGAGTAGGAGATATCAGCAAAACACCATCTAGAACCGCTGTTATTGTTCCGCTTGCTGTCTCCGACTCCAACAAGGGTGCTTACTCTTGTTGTGAAGGAATCTCTCTGTCTGTCTCTGTAGTAGCAGGTGATTTTTTTCATCAGAAGGAGCCGGTTGGCGGATTCGAAAAGAGTTGTCAGACCTGTTTGAAGGTCTTTCACAGAGGCATCCGGTTGGTGTGGTGACGTGCCTGACCCATCATCTTTAGAGCTACCGAACAAAGTTTCTGATTCATTTTGTAAAGAAGTTGCTCTCTCACTCGCCGAAGGAGAAGGTGCTTTGTTTCCGTTAGGAGAAGGCGGCACCTCTGATCCAGACCAAATTGGTGGATTTGTGTGAAAGTCTTTAGCTGACGACTCATCCGGTTGATGTGGCGACGTGGGTGTCCCATCATCACTATATATAACCGCAACCGTAGCGTTGGTTTCGCCAACAGGACATTCAACTTTGGGTTCGGTGTCTGCGTCCATGCGATCGAGGCCATTTCCACCTTCTTTAACGTTGGGTTCGGTGTCTCCAGTTCTTTCATCCTCCTTTTCAACTGTGCCGCCCAAATCCATCTCTTCAGAGAACAAATTTGCCACTGCATGCGGGATGGCATCCGACTTGCTGACGGGCAGGACATATGACTTTGGATGCATCAAGTGAGCGTGATCATCCGGGTTTGGAAAGGCTGATGCTCAGGCGTTACCCGCATTTTAACATACACACTACACCCCACAACTAGTATAGTGAAAATTAAAGTAAATGTAATTTTGCTACATGATATATCAAATTGGAGTATGAAATAAATTCTTCAAAAGTTAAATATTTACTGCATCCACCATGAGTCCAGAACGTACACCGGGTGCCTGAGAAATGTTACGAAGAGGAAAGAGAATTTAGATCCCAATTTTAGAAGGGGAAACTAGATAGGAACATCAAAAGGGTAACGCGTACCTCCGCTCCACTTGTGGTTGTCGCTGATATGTGGTGTACGGTCGTCATCTTAGTGAAACCCAATGAGGCATCTTCCCAAGGGGCAAGGTATGCCATTTTGCTTTTCTTGTTGTTGAAACGGTGTAGATTTGCCGGAGACGAAGATGCATCGCTGTCTATTTTCTTTTTGATATGTTCATCTTTTCAGATGATGGACCCCGCTCAGCCTTTCTTTTTTTTCCGCATGGAGTAGGGGTGCGTGTCTTTATCTTCTCTGAGGGGCAAGCAGCTTGCAGTTTCTCGCTATTAGTTAGAATATTTCGTTTTAGTTTTTTTTTTCCTTTTCTTTTAGAATTGAAATATTGTAATCTATTTTAAGTCCCCTAAAAGGCAAACACTGTTCGGACCTTTTTATTAAGGTACCCTCGTACAGCCATGTATCTTTACAACTCTTCTAATAAAATATTGCACCTTCTTAGCAAATAAAAAACCTAGTTGTAGTTCAAGCTAGCCATCCACCAAAGGAGAGATTCATAGGTCAAATCTGAATCTTATCAAAGTTCTTTCATCAACTTTCATGGAGAGATTCATACTCCATGAACCAAAGCATCCATGACTAACAAGCTCTTACACTTCAATACCTGGCAATGACCTGATTCTTTGCGAACCAAAAAACACATAACCTGGCTCTGATACCAATCTGTTAAGATTCAGTGGCTCAAAGGCGTTTTTCCTTTAAGATCATTAAACCCATACAGACCAAGATTGAAGAAGCTTGAAGTATCTTATAAGAAGCTGTAACAAAAACAAAGTATTGCAGAAACTTGCAGAAAAATAGAGCATGAGAGATTGAGAGAAGAGATTAGATAGAAGACAAAGAAGAAGGGAACACACACACAGACTTTGTTACCCAGTTCATGCTCGTTAAACAGGGACACTACATCTGGGCCGAGACTCTTGTCTCGGAATCAATTAGAAGAAGATACATGAATACATAGGTACAAGTGTTTCTCTCATTATATTACTCATGAACACTCTTGTATCAATCTATGTTCTACATGAAAACCCATAAAAGCTTATGCATTATCTCTCTCTCACGTTCTCTGCTTCTCTTTATACTGGAGACAACCACAAAACCTAATGTACAACAAGACAAAAGCAAGAAGCTCCTCCTTGTGGTCCCAAAAGTAACTTAACCCATCTTTGATTCACCAAAATAACTAGAGTTGTATCTTTGAGAAACAAGTTCTCATCTTCACAAATAACCTGCACACACGTGTGTGTGTGTGTGTGTGTGAGAGAGAGAGAGTTTCTGTTGGGGTCAAAATCCCCTCCTCGGAGATTGATGAACTTAAGGAAAA
>OVBB01000765.1:0-18659 GCA_900406415.1 Isatis lusitanica
CCGAAAAGGTAAGTGCACTTTGGTGACATAAGTAGCCAAATCAATTCATTTTACATTTCCCATATACGTTTCCATATATACCAGATCTCGGAATGTTACAATAATTTGATTTAAAAATTGTGAGTTTATAATAGATTTTTTGTAGTTAATATTTACTTATTTTATGTATTTGTTTCATTCTCTCCCTCTCGAGATAACATAATCTTATGAGCGATATAAAGAAAAAATAGAAGAAGATGGAAAAAAATGAAAGGTAAAACAAGAGAATGAGAGTAAATAGTAGCAGTTTAAAGATCATAATCAGTAAAATAAAAAATTTACAAGAGAGTTTTATTTCATTAAGGTGAAAAATATGAAAGCATGCTGATTTTTGGTTAAGCAAGAATCATATATTTTTTTGGAGTCTATCTATTTTGAGTTGTAGCTAATATCAATGAAAGAAAGTGAGAATGTTGAAAAATAGCTATGAAAAACTAAAGTCAAAATCAAATATTAATTGGAAAAACATATCATGGCCGTAAAATAGTAACTTAGAAGACATAATTTGAATTTATGTGCATGGATGAAGACTACATAATATCAATGAAAGATACAGAGAATAATCAAAGATAACTTTGAGAAACATCATTAAAAGAGAACATATAACCGCCATAAAATTAGCAATTTAGACATGAGACAATGTTATACATTAAATCAAAAGAACTATTGGAGAAATTTATGTGATAATTGTGAAACTAATATAATAAAAATGTGTGATTATTGTAATGAAAAGTCATATAATATACAAGATTTTTAGATTTAATGGAACTTATTTATTGTGGAAACTTTATAACTAGAAAGTGATTTACAACTGATTTAAAAATATGGTAGATAAAGTAATTTAATGATTGTAAAGGGTTTTCAAATTATTTTTTTGGTTAATTGGTTGTGGATTTTGTGTTACTTTTAAGTGAGAGAGAGAGAGGGGGGAGGGATAGAGGGAAAAAGAAGGGGAGAGAGAGAGACACACAAAGCGAGAGCTAGAGAGAGAGAATGTAATGATTGAAAAGAGTTCTAAAATATATTTTTAGGTTCATTAGCGAAATGAACGAGCATTAAGTGATTGGAGATGTGTTCTTCAATCACTTTATGTATGTTGTTTCCTCTCTACTTGCTACTGAACTAAGCTACTGCTTAAATTTCATTTGTTACTATGTGTTTGTTTTGTTTTTTCAACTCTAATTGATATACCACAAAACGTGAATTTACACACACGTCAGACAGCCTCTTTCGTGATTAGAGATAATGAAGCATCATCACTATATAATCTTCCAGAATTATAACATAAAGTGATTGGAGCAATCTCACATTTGTGGGGATATGAGATTTTGTGGGGATATGAGATTGTTCTATAGTATAACAATACATCAATTAGAGTCGAAAAACAAAAACCAAACATAATTTTAGAAAATATACAATAGGAAACACATCGACACTCGAAAATATATGTGTAATATATATATATACTAATATTTATTGAATTTTTATAAGTTTTATACCCGCGCAAGCATTTCCTTTCGAAATATAAAAATGCAAAAATGGAAAACCATTTCCTTTCGAAAATCAAGATTATGAGGTTAATTATTGTTCTTTAAACCAAAGTCATAACAATCAAATTGCATTTTTTTAAAAAATATACATCTTATAAATACACAAACGTCGCCAATTCCTATAGATGTATAGAGAAATCATGCATTTCGCAAATAATAAAAACTGAAATATACTAATATATTTTCGGCATATGATGGCGCAAAGTGCCATAACTCATAATTTGTATTTTACCTGCCACATCGACCATACTTTCATATTACAATTTACATCTTATTATAGTTTGCGAACACAAACAAATATGTACTATTATTCCATTATTTGCAAAACTCATGCCGCGCTAGCCGCAAGCAAATCATCTAGAAGAAGATGAGCTGTGTGAACAAAAAAATTTATTGAATAACAGATTCATTCTCATATTTGATTTTCCATAGTTCATCATGTCTAAATAAACATTGATGAGACAACAAACATTGACGCACAGGTTTTCTCATGTCGCAACATAAAACGAAGAATGTTGTTTTCAAAGAGATATTCCATAAAGTCCAAAAATCAATGAATGGTTAGTTATTTTTCTATCCCCGTATTAAGTTTTTTAAATTACTCATTATTTTTTGCTAACTTTTAGTAATTTCATTATTTTTAATACATGGAAGAAGATATTATATAGAGTGAAGAAAAATAATTCAAAAATTGTTGCATTTGCCATGTTCTGTTTTCCATAAGTTCATTATGTTAAGAACAAATTGATGAGTCAACATGTTTGAGTTTAACGTGAACAACAAACCAAAAACGTTATTCAATGATTATATATAAACTCTATGATTATAGAATGTTAATTACGAATAAGAGTGTAAACATTACTATCTTCTCACTCGAAGTAATGACTTCTGCATACAATCAATTCAAAAGTTTTAACATATCAAACCAAATATCATATTCTAAAAGCAAAATAAATTTCTGCTTTCAAATAACAACAATAACATTGTCAACCCAAACCGTTACTGACTTATACTAAATCAGATATCCCGAGTAACAATACGTTCGGTTTTTCTGTTCCCATCGATTGTATCTACAACTCATCCACCATATATTTCATTCATTGCATCATTCCACTTGGAATACGTTTAAATTTATATTATAATCTGTAATTAATTAAAAATTAAAAAAAATTAACAACTCGTGCGTTTACGTACGGGTCCAAACCTAGTTATCTATTATATAAAAGGTGAGTGAAGTCGCACGAAGAGATGTCTCATTTGTTTTTTAAATATTTTCTAGAACTAACACGTCAACTAATGAAAATGGTCAATGATCCAATCAAAAAGTTTTGATTCTACACCTCAGATACTTAGCTGTGACACCTATATCAGCGAAATGCTTTTAATATTTTAGTCTTCCAGCTCGGTCTTTAGAACAAGAAATACGATAAACTTGAAGTTTATAAAAAGTGACGCTTAAATACATATCATCAGATTCTATAATCCATTTTCTCCTCACTGTTTTTCTCTTGTGTTTTTTTTTTTCCCGAAAAATTACTCAACTACCATAGAACTTAAGTGATATTACTAGAACACTATATATTATTCAAAAGTTACTCAAAAATTTTTACACCCCTAATAAATTACGGTAAACACCATTGATTAGTTTTTATTATTATTGAGATTACTTTTAATTAAAAAATCTATGTCACCTTTAATAATCCACGTCACTTTTTGTGCTAAGAAAAGAGGAAATTCTAAAACCCAGAAACAATTGAGTTTCCCGTCAAAAGAAAATAAACCACAAAATTTGAAACAAAAGCTGTTTTGACATTCATTGGTTTCGACATTACCTTGTTTTTCTACATTGTTTCTTCGAAATCATCTTCTCACAAGACTCTTTGATGAAATCGTCTTCTCGCATTATGTATCTTCACTGATATTGTCTTCTTTGCACGTCTTTGCCCCGAAAATCGTCTTCGTCTGTCTTAGCCGAAATTTTTTTCCCTTGAAATCGTAATCTCCGATTTATGTTGTGGCTGAGTTAGGTTTATGTTGTGGCTGATTTATGTTTATATTGCGGTTGACATACATAGTAGGTTGTGGTTGACACAAACATACCATAAAATCGAAAATGTAATTTTATACTTACAAAATTACAATTAAGCTCATTTTATTAATATCAAATGAACATAAATCAACTGAATGTGTATACTTTTTTTAATTTACAAGTTGAGACTCTAACTTGATCTTGAGAAATATTTTGTCTTACAAATACTTCAAACATTACCTATAGATATAAGCTGAGACCAAAAAAAGGTAACAATAAACATATAAATGTGTTTTCAATTGAATGTGTATATTTGTTTCAGTTGAGACTCTAAATCATATACTTCATAAATACTACACGTTAAACCCAAAACCCTAAGATATATGTTGTCTTATAAGTACTTCAAACTTTACCTACAATGCAATATAAGTTAAGAGCCAAAATCATATACAATGTGTTTTCTAATTGAACTTGTATAATTTGTTTCAGTTGAGATTCTAAATCATATATTTTCTAATTGTTATACACTAAATCCTATAAGTCAGCCGTGAAGTTTCTATAAGCAAGCCGGTACTGTTCACGCGGTTACTGTTCACAGATCACTGTTCACAGAAGTTGAGCCTCAAGTCAAGCCCAAGATAATTAAATTCATTAAAGTACCAGAGTTACCAACGTCCCATAATCAGAAGTATGTCTCCTCATCATCCCAAGTCTCTCAGTATATATATGATACATTGTATTAGATTAAAATAGATTAAAAGCATCTTACTCTGAGTACTTAGGATTTTTGTATTGTAAGACATTAAGCTTTTACGAAAATTCTTGTACTTTGGAAAAAATATCATTAATAAAATAAACTTTCGATTTTGGTCCTTGAGTTCTTATAAAATAGGATTTTTGAGCCCCCGCTTATTATAAGTTTTGATTGTGTGAGTTCTGGCTCTCACATGCTGTCCTTCCTATCTTCGGCCCAATCCGCATCACAATTGTTGAGGTCATAACCCACTCCTCGGAAATTGACGAACCAAGAAATCTAATCACGGCAGGAATTTTCAAAGACCCTCACTTGTCTAAGGAGCAGCACCCCTATTGCTCTCCTTGGACAAGTCAAGGCGCCACTTTCTCAAGACCAAGACGCCACATTCTCTCGTCGAAGGCGCCAGTTTCCTTCCCTAGAACCAAGGCGCCACATTCTCTTGCTCAAGCAAGGCGCCACATTCTCTTGCTCAAGCAAGGCGCCACTTTCTCAAGACCAAGGCGCCACATTCTCTCGTCCAAGGCCCCAGTTTCCTTCCATAGTAGCAAGGCGCCACATTCTCTTGCTCAAGCAAGGCGCCACATTTAGGCACCAGTTTCCTTCCCCAGAAGCACGGTGCCATATTCTCTTGCTCAAGCAAGGTGCCACTTTCTCAAGGCCAAGGCGCCACATTCTCTCGTCCAAGGCGCCAATTTCCTTCCCTAGAAGCAAGGCGCCATATTCTCTTGCTCAATGCGCCACATTCTCCGAACCAAGCCATCACTTGCTCCTTGACAAAAGAGTTGGGCGGATAGGGTTCAGAAAATAATTTGGCGGGTCGAGTTTGAACGGAAACATGCAGACTAAAAGTTTATTTAGGTTAAGAGAAATGGGCGGGATGAAGTTTATATGGACGTTCAACAGCCAGAAAACCAAGATTAAAGTGGACCAGGTCAAACCGGAGACAAGCTGGATCAGAGCTGGACTGGGCGGCAACCTGCTAAGGAATTGGGCCGCGGATCGAGCCCATATTTACCAAGGTCGGCGGCTGAGAGGAAAGGAACAAAGTCCCACATCGCCCAGAAGATTTTTCAGTGCCTTAGGTCGCCCAATATATATAGGCATATATGTACTTAGTTGAAATCATCCAATTCCGAGTATAAGAGCTTTCGCATTATAAGACGCTAAGTATTTGCGAGTTTTCTTGTACATTGGCAAAATCAATTAATAAAATCGTCTTTTCAATTTCGGTCCTTGAGTTCTCATAAAATAGGACTTTCGGACCCCCACAAATTATAAGTTTTGATTGTGTTAGTTCGGACTCTCACAACAATATCCTACAATCTCGGTACTCTCGTTCCTTTCCATCTAAATGCCATAGTCCAAGGTCCCTTTGAGATATCATAGGATCCTGTCCATCATGCTCTAATGATATTTTTTTGGGAGTCTTCATTTTCTGGCTGACCTGGTTCACATCAAAACACAAGTCATGCCTAGTAAGTGTCAAATAGATCAACTTATCCACCATCTTGCGGTATAGGGCTGGATCTTCAAACGGCTCATCTTTCTTCTCCCCCTCTCGACTGTCCTTGTAGCCTTCTTCAAGGGGACTCTTGGCCGGTTTAGCATCCAATACTCCTGCATTTTCAAAAGATTAAGGACATACTTCCTTTGTGAAAGGAAGATGCCATCAGAATATCTTCACACTTCTATGCCTAAGAAATATTTCAATTCAATATCAAGTGTAGATTTAAGATATGACTTGATCTGTGCAATACCCTCCTTGTTGGCGCCTGAGATGATCAAGTCATCAACATAGGAAACAACAAGTACTATAACTTTCGGCGATTGATGTGTGAATAGGCTGTGATCAGATTCTGACCTCCGGAAGCCTTGATCCCAAAGGGTTCGGCTGAGCTTGTGATGCCATGCTCGAGGTGATTGCTTCAGACCATAAATGGCCTTTCTCAGCTTCAACACTTTCCCAGGAGCAATGGAATCCTCCAAGACTGGTGGTGGCCACTTGTAAACTTCTTCTTCAAGCTCTCCTTGAAGAAAGGCATTCTTCACATCCATCTGCCACAGCTCCCAAGACAAGTTAGTAGGCAAAGACAGGATAACTCTTACCATGGGAAGTTTGGCAACTGCCGCAAAGGTGTCCTTGTAGTCATTGACATAAGTTTGAGTGAAGCCATGGGCAACAAGCCTAGCCTTGTACCGGTCAACGTCACCATTGCTTTTGTACTTGATGGTGAACACCCATCTTGAGCTCACAGCTTTCTTTCCTTTGGGTAGGTCAGCCTCATCTCATGTATGATTGCGCTTTATAGCTCCAACCTCATCACCAACTATATCCTTCCATTCCTTCTTAACCACAGCCTCTTCATAAGAATTGGGAATGAGGTCTGCTTGAATCTTGCTAAGGAAAGACTGATGGTCAGATGGAAAAAGGCCAAGAGAGCACATGGCCACAATTTCTGGATAAGCCACAGCCTGACTGTTGAAGTAATCCCTTGGGTTGATCCAGTCATTATGAATACCTCCAAATTCAGCATGTGTAGGCTCCCTCCAAGTCCTTGTACTTTTTCTAAGCACCATCGGAGCTTGCTCTTCCTCTTCTTCCTCACTTTGGTCAGTGGGATTAAGGTCAGCTTCACGGTCTGCTTGAGTCTCATGATGATCATGGTCTCCATGGTCTCCTGATTAGGTGTAGTATGCTCCCCCTCATGGGTTGCATTGGTTTGCTCCCCCTCTTGGGCAGCTCCGGTCGTCTCCCCCTCATGGGCAGCTCCGGTTGGTGTTGCCATTGACAGATTTGAACATCCTCCATTAGATGGTTTGTTAGCTTGTCCTAAGCACTCCAATAAGTACCGCAGGTTTGATGCTCTGTCTGAAGATGATTGAGCAAGGTTCTTGAGGCTGTCCCAGTCCTTGACACCATGATACCCATGTTCTTCAAGAAACTTGACCTCGCTTGATACATAGGTTTGGTTGGTTGAGATATCATAACACTTGTACCCCTTTTGTGAGGTTGAGTAGCCAATGAAGATACACTTCTTTCTCTTAGGGTCAAGCTTAATCCTTTGTTCACCTGGTTTCATGACAAAAAAAAACACAACCGAAAACCTTTAGATGTTCAATGGAAGGTTTAGTTCGGTTTAGTACCTCAAAGGGTGAGATGTCACCCAAAATCCTTGTGGGAATGTGATTGATGAGATAACAGGCAGTCATCACAACATCTCCCCAAAAACGTTTAAGCACATTCATGTGGAACATCATGGCTCTAGAGACCTCCATCAAATGTCTGTTCTTTCTCCCTGCTACTCCATTTTGCTGAGGAGTGTATGGACAACTAGTCTGGTGAATGATGCCATGTTTGGATATATGTGCTTTAAATATTTAGCTAATATACTCCCCTCCATTATCTGATCTTAAATTCTTAATCTTGGATTGGAATTGGTTAGTAATATAGCTTTGAAAATTCACAATTGCATCAAAGACTTTATGTCTATATCCTTGGAAGGCAGTAGTGTAATTCATGTATACTTTGACTTCTCAGCTATGAAAGTATCAAAATATTTGTTGCTATCCCTAGATATGCAAGGAGATGTCCAAACATCCGAATGAACCAAGTCAAAACAGTTTTTATATAGAGTAGTAGATTTAGGAAATGATGTTTACCCAAAATACAAGCTTCACAACTAGAGTGATCATAAATAAACTTAGGTAACAACAACTTGAAGGCATTAGAATGAGGATGGCCTAGCCTAGCATGCCACACTTTATTTAAATCAACTGAAAGACAAGATGCAAAAGAAATAGGTTCAGCATGGCTTGGTGAAGTGTCTTCCAAAACATATAGCTCTTCCTTAGTTCCACCTTTACCAAGCACTTTCTTTGTATCAATATCCTGAAACTGAACACTATTAGGCCCAAATATAGCATAGCAATTCAAGTCATTTTTGACCCAAATATAACATAGCAATTCAAGTCATTTTTGACCCTTTTAACAGATAGCAAGTTAGAGGTAAACTTAGGCATTTACAAAGCTTTAGATTGCTTATTAAATAGCTTAAGATCTCCAATTACACTAACTGATACCCTGTCACCATTGGCTATTACTACATTACCTAATGCAGGCTTTATGTTACTAAGCAACTTAGGATCATTGATCATTTGATGAGATGCCCCTGAATCTATCATAAGCAAGTTATCATTCTTAATAGCAAGTGGTTTACTAGGGACTAGTAGAGAAGAAAGTTTTACCATCCTTGAGGTTCATGATGAACTTTATGAGAGCCTCCAAATCTGATTTCCTCACAAGGTCATTGTCTTGTACCCTTGCGCCTCCATGAATCACTATAGCCAACTCGGTTCCATCCATGTGTCCTTGGCCTTGAGTACCTGAGGTTCAACCTTCAGCTGCTTTAGTTAAGTTGGCCTTTCCATCCTTGAACTTTTCTGGCTTCGATGGGGGTGAAGGATCTAGCACTTGTCTTTGTTCTGACCTTTCTTCTTGCAGTGATCACACACCAAGTTCTTCCTATCTTCAGACCTTGAAGTACCCTTGTTTGCTGGTTGACAAGTGCCTTTGTTTGCCGTGGGTAACTCACCTTTGGATCCAAAAAAACCAAGAGACCCTTCCTCCTTCTGACTCTGTGCACACACCTCTTCAAGGCAAGGAAGTTTGTTTGCCCTTAACATGTCCTTAGTGAGGTCATTATAGGAAGCGCTTAGATATATCAATAATGCAAACACCTTATCCTGCTCACACCTATCATCCAATACCACTGGATCAATTGTCGCTGGCCTTAGCATCTCTAGTTCTTCCCATAAAAACCTGAACTTGCCAAAGTATGTGTTGAACTCCATATCAGCTTGAGAGAGGTTGTTAATGGACCTTTTCACCTAAAAAATTCTTGTGAGATTTGGGACATTCCCAAACACATTCTTGAGTGTAGTCCAGAGCTGTTTGGCTGGAGACAAATAAGCGTATGCTTCAAGAAGAGAGAGATCCAATGAGACTTGAAGAATGGCCAAAATAGATTGGTCTTTTTGGAACCACTTTTCCGCGCCTATAGTCTCCAAGGTGTCCTCACCCTCTTTTGGATCTTCAGCATGACCCATACGCCTTCTCCACATAAGACAGCCCTTGATGTCCTTGCCCACAAAAGATAGTTACTTCCTCCTTTGAGAGTAACTGAGAAAGCTTTGGTTTTGACTTTCTTCACCTTGTTGTTAGCTTCAGTGTGGGAACCAAAATTCACATAATCGATTTCATAAAGTAAATTGGGGGATTCCGAGATTTCTGGGAAGAACTCGAGAAAAGAGATCGTAAAAGAATTTTATTGACTTGTTGTCGAATAAGACTTTTCATACAATGTTCGTAAGCCAAAGTGCGAGACTAAACCCTAAGCCGTAAAGTACGAGAAGTTCGGATGGTTTGAAAGTGAGTACAAAGATGTACATTTATACTAAGTAGTACAGGGTCTCGAGAGCTCGCCTTACCGATATGGGACATTGAGAAACCCTTCTCCAGCCGCCGACTTTGATAAAGGGCGGCGCGGCCCGCGAACTTGTCTCCTCCAATCCAGCCCAATTGTGTATTTCGGCCCAGCTTGTCTTTGTGCATTCGGTTCGATCCTTCCTGCGGTTTAATCGTGGCTTGATGTCTTGATTTTGGTTTTACACTTAGAATCCTCGATGTTTTTGTATACCTTGAACAACATGAATTTTTTCCATAAAACGACATGAAGTTTTTTGGAAAAGGCAACGATGTTTTGGAAGGAACCTGCGAAGACAAAAGACTTGGTTTTTATTTTGGATTTTTCGTACGAACATATTTTCCACTTGGAGTTTCCACAATCCTTCTCGGAAAATACGAAGTCGAGTTACAATGATCGGAAGAGAGCTATGAAGTCAGCTCAGGAATGTTGATCAACTGTTTCTGAAGTCAAGGTCAGACTAAGCCGAGATCAACATTCCAACTCGGCCAAAGTCTTGGCTCGAAGAATACGCAAAGATACAAATTATACGAGACTCGTAGAAAACTCAGTTCGACAGATTTCAAGATGATGGTGTCGAGCTGAATGACATGGGTTCAGCTCGGCACGTTTTTGAGCAAAGTGTGTCGAGCTGAATGCCATGAATTCAACTGGGCATGTTCTTGATGGGAAGGTACCGAGCTGAATGTCACTGATTCAGCTCGGCATACTTTGGCCTTGAAGGTGCCGAGCTGAATGCTGTGAATTCAGCTCAGCACATTCGACCTTGGTGCTGCCGAGCTGAAAGACGTGGGTTCAGCTCGGCACATGCTGTGCCAGATGCTGCCGAGCGGAATGTCATGATTTCAGCTCGGCACACTTCGGGATATTTTAGCTAGGAATGTTTTTGTTTACGGAAAAAGTTGTTTTCTCGTATAAGTTGATTCAGGCAGTTTACGTACGTTTTCATCACAGCAATGCACTATCCAGCTCGACATTGCCTAGCTGAGTTAAGGTCGGCACCTCTTTGGAAGGTCCAGGTCAGCACCCTTTTTAGCTTAGCTAGTTTACGCAAAGATCAGCTTGGCCAGTTTCCGCAAAGATCAACTTGGCCGCGCTGGTTTTTGGCGCAAACTTATGATTTATACGAATACGTGAGTTGACTTGGAACTCTTCGATGTTTAGGCATTTCTAGACGTTAATCTCGAGAGTGCGGGTTTTGACTCCAACATTCAGTAACCTCCATCACTGAGAACTTGAATCAGAAACGAGATTTGAGCTTGAGATGAGAGAAAGAATCCGCCTTTAAAGATGAAAACTTGAATCTGTTCAAAGACTGGTCCTTTAAGCTTAGGGAGTTTGAATCCGGCTTAAAGGAGATAGCTTTGAGCATCCAGCAAAGAAAATGAACCTTGAGCTTGATGGAGTTTAAATCTGGCTGAAAGGTAAGGACTTGAGCTGGAACAATCTGAAAGGAGAGGACCTTTAAGCTTGAAAACGAGTTTTGAGAGGTGATAAGAGCTGTAAGAAGGACCGGCTTGGTGAAACAAGCTTTGATGGTTTTTCCTTTGGATTACTTTGAGAACCACCAAAGTAAGAGATCCTGGGACCTTAGAGAAGAGAACTGGTAAAGAGTGAATCGATGGAGAGATTATGCGAATGAGAATGAGAGATAAACCAAAAGATGAAAGAATGAACCAGGTTCAAAAACCTGGCTCTGATACCATGAAAGATTTGCGGAAATAGAAAGATGAACTGAAGAATGAGAAAAGAAATTAAGAGTTTTAGAGAGAGTTTGTGAATCACCATTGATAGAGAACAAGAGAATGTATGTTATGAAAGAGTTAATTTATATCTCTCTCCTAAATACACACTACTCGTAAAAGAGATACTGCTTAACAGCTAAAGACAGTGTCACATTTAAATTTCAAACTAGAGAGATAGAAGGAAGCGTGAACAATGTTTCAGTCGTAGAACGTAGTCGTGCATGGGAGACTGTTTGAAGACTAGTTGTATATGGGAGACTGTTGATCACATAGTCGTACAGAAGTGACTATTGGCTATCTGATCTTGACTTCTTCTTCATCTCAACACTTAGTCGTGCGTGAGAGACTTTGACTATAAGACATAGTCGTACATGAAAGACTATGTGTTATATCTTCTTTAGTCTGATCTTGCTTTTACCTCAACAATGCCTGAAAACTGCACACCTTGGATAACACTGATGACATGGAAAATCAGAGCTTATGACATGGAATATCAGAAAGTCAGCCGCCAAACGAACACATAACTCAGCCTAAATAAGTCAACCATCAAGTACAATGTAAGTCTGCCACAATGGGAATAGTATTTCAGTAATTAATCTTTTGTTAGTAAATCAGCCACAATTAATCTAGAAAATTTTAAGTCAGCCTTATCATCAAATAAATCAACCGTCAAATGAATGGTATTCTAGTAATTAATATTTCCCTAATAAGTCAGCCGTCACTAAGCTGGGTTAAGATTAAGCTCAGCCTGATTACAACTGATTTACGTAACATGCCATAACTACCCCCATAAGTCAGCCAGCCGGAGAATATAACTTAGCCATCTCTTATCTATAACTCAGCCAAATTTTCCATAAATCAAACCGTCGTTGTATAAACCAGCCACACGTTATGGCTGATTTATGTTCTTAAGTCAACCGTTTTCTATAAATCAGCCGTCACTAAAGGCTGGTTTATGTTCGAAAGTCAACTCATCTCTCATAAGTCAGCCCATCTCACATAAGTCAGTCATGACTAACGGCTAGTTTATGTTCGTAAGTCAGTAGAGCACTCATAAGGCAGCTGTGTTTGTAAACTCAGCCATAACGCAACCATAACTCAGGCCAAACGTAAGAATAACTCAGCCGGGGCGCATTGTGGCTTAGTTTATTAATACATGTCAGCGATTTCCAACGTGGCGCCAGTGTTTTGCTCATGTGGCATTGGCATTCTTGTAATTACTCCTGCTGGAACTGGAAATTCTTATTTTTTAACAATGGTCTTGTCTACATAAGGATTTGGGTATAATTTATAACATTTAACACTTTCCAGTTAGCAGTTCCACAAGGTCCATGAATCATCATTTGCTTAAAAATATCATAAAGCTCAGGTTCTTCAAATTTGTATGGGACTTCGGCTGAAATGGTTGTCTATGTCTTCAGTCATGGAAAATTTTGATGTTGAATCCACAAAAAGCAAAATGTGAGTATGTAGAAAAACTCAATTGTATACATTGCTGCACATTTTAAAAAAAAATTGTTTGCGGTTTATATCAAATATAGTACATATAAAAAATATAAGAGAACCGTTAAAGATCTTCACTTACATGAAACTGTTATCCCTAACAGACTCTTCTTGTTAAATCCTTCATCAAAGAATCAAGTTTCATCTTAAACATCATGCAAATAATATCTGGCCTGTCTGCACCCTTTAAGTTTTTTTTCTTTATATATACGCTAATCTGAGACCACTTTGGGTTGCATGTAAATGTAATAAAAAGATCTGGAAATCCAGAATGTTTGCATATGGCCATGACAATTAAATAGTTATTCTTCATGTATCTAGGCCACCAATAAAAGTAACTGGTAAGAGAAATTCTCTCCCTTGTTTGTCAAGATCTTCTACACTAGCTTTTCTGACTCCTTGATTGAGTCATAACTATCAGAATGTATGACTGGTTCATCTTTAAATAACATAGCTGATTAGATTCCACCATTGTAAATGCATCTACCAGAAATTGTTGGAATAATCATCTTGATTTGAGAAGAGTGTGAGACTCATTCTTTCTTTGTTGAAGTCGGAATGCAAACCACTGCCTCATAGATATAGTGTCCTTCTTAGACTTTTTTCTGCCTACTAGAGACCATTTCTTAATTCCAAACCTAAAACCATCGTTACCACATAAAATATTAGAGGATATTGTAAAATAAGATTAGAAACATAATCCAGTTAAGTGCTTTTGCCATGGAAGAAGAAGCAATCTTTCTTTTACGCTTCGCCCGCTTCGTACCCGCTTGAGTGTTTCTTGCGCTGTAGTCTTTCGTCTTCTTTCTTATGATGTGTCCATTTGGCTTTTACAGCTACATACTCTGAATGATGTTACTGGCACTGTTTTTCTTATCTAATATGAATTCTATAGCCAATAAAACATTATGTGTTTATACCAAATTTTTGGTGATTGCTTGATTTCATTGCAGACAAGATTTATTTCCTTATTGTCTCCAATTTACTTTTAGCTTTCAATACTCAAAAAGTAATTAATGAAACAATAATTAGATGTAAACCAATTTGCTTATTTGATCCCTCGAGCCAATTTCACTCGCAAGAATGACTTTTGTTCTGATTCTACTATATGGTAGACTTACTAAGAATCTGGATGATTTCTTGATTTTGTTGCAGACAACGAGATTCATTAATCCATTTTGATTGTTGTTAATCAGGCAAAGCCCGAGACAGTGGACAAGGTCTGTGAAATTGTCAAAAAGCAGCTCTCATTTAAAGAGAATAAAGTTTCGGCTGTGACCAAATTTGTTGAACTTGCTGCTGAATCTTTTGACACTATAACTTGAAATTCATCAAGTTTAGATCCGTTTGCTCCACTAAATTGTACTCTTGTAAATGTAATATACTGTTCTATGGAGTTAATAATGTATACATGATCTGTGTCTTTGTTTTTGAGTTCATATAGTCTCTCACAGTTGTGTTTATGTTAAGACTACAAGTCTCTTATATGGTAGCAATTATGTTTATGTTCATGCCGTTGCGTTTCAGGCAGGGGCGGATCTAGAACTAAATTAAGTATGGGACATATTGCAAAATTATATATATTAAAAACACTAAATATAAATTTTATACTAATTTCTTTACAATAAAAAAAATAATTAGAGTGGAGCATATGCCACACCCTCTCCCTTCCTGCGTCCGCCACTGGTGTCGGATGGAGATTATAATGGGACTAGAGGACCACAGTTGAGCAAGCAGCTGAGCTGATTGAGGAGCTGTTGATGGAAAAGGCTTAGTCAAAATCGTTATTACAAACACACAAAAAATGGAAAAACAAAACCTGATATCTTGTTATTGTGTTGGTTAGCTAAAGACCTGTTGTGTATGTTTGGCTTTAAAGAGAATATTACCATCATGCATATTTATTAGTATTACAATATATTTGTCAGGAAAAAGTATACTTTCGGCCCAACACATATCCAATCTCTGTCGATTTAACCCATCTACTTACGAAATCCATTTCCCATTTGTAACCGAAAAACCCATCTAACAAATCTATCTAACTATTTACTTTCTTTTTCCTTTTTCTCTTTTTATAATCATTATAATCTTTCTAATCGCCTCATTTAAACTTTCTGATTGGATTGATCTATATAAAAAATTACACACACCGTTTGATCAACTTCGCTTAATGTCTAACAAACAACCGACTACCAAGATTACCAATGCTCCCTTTCTCGAGACAACCTTTTTTGCATTGTTATTGGGGAACACGATTTCACTGTCCTTCTTCCGCACGACTGCAAACCTATCATCCATTTTTTCTCCTACATTTCCTCCATAGTGGTAATTTCTCCTTTTATATTCATTCTGTTTAACACCATCCACCATCTCAGTTCCACTTTGGTCTTCAACATTTTTATCCTTTTTAACATCCTTTGACATTTTTCAGGTTATCATGCGGACTACGTACTCGTCATCGCCGGCGTCTGGAAATGGTCAACCGATGGCAGTTGGAACTTTCAGATTGACAAACACCAACTATCTAGATACATGACTTTTTGAGTTGTGATGACCCTCTTTCAGCTGCGGAAAACAGTTTCGACGGAGTTCACCGGTGAAGCTGACAGCTATGAATCTGTTAACCTCACCTACTGACCGCCAAACACAAATGAGTTAGCTCCTGCATCATTACTCCGCCGGACATCATGTTAAACGATGGCACACTCACCTTCTTTTATCGACACTACGAAGTCAACAACTTCGTAGACCAGAACGGGAAACGCCTTGACAAGCCTGTCGATGGAGAATGTGGAAGTGGGTATAAAGCACAAGTTCTGCCCAACAAACCACCACATCATCACCTTGATGGCTCCCACCAAGATGACTCCCACATGGACTGCACCAACCTCGACAGCCATACGCACCAGTCAAATGCGGGATCCACGAGTAGGTCAATCTCCCTTCACGGAGAACAGTTTGCGGACGATTCCCAGCCCGAAGAGGCTTCAGATATAAACCTCAGCAACCACGACAAAGATTCATGAATTTCTGATTTGTAGGACGCAGAAACCACATCTGAAGATGAACCATCCCACGAGGTGGCCGATCTGGAAGTTCGACCATGTGGATATGATGACGAAATCTGGCGACCACTGCTAGATGGTGAGTTTGTTGAATCTAACACTTGATCTCGTTGGCGCCAGACAGGTTAATATTCACACTTTTCTCTGTACTACCAACGACGCTTTCGACCAACTCGTTTCTATCAGCCCTCCGCATAAACTACATAACGAAATCAAACCCGATACGATGTGTGGCTTCCCTAACTTCGAACATGAAGTTCTACCTACTAAAAAATTTCACAGAAAGTGTGTTGTTTGGTAACTTTCTCTTTTTTTTAAACTAGTTAGTTTCATCCTCGTGTAGTTAACTAAAGTCATCTAGTCACGTTTTCTTACAAAGAATATTCGTTGCTAATCTTTTGGCTCTGAAAAAGTTAGGTATATGAACATGGCAGAATTTGTCAAAAAAAAAAGAATAAATAAACATGGCAGAATTTGTTTAATAATGAAAAATAAACTAAAACTAGAATTTTAATTTGAGATACCTTTCTGGCATAAAAATAAAAATAAAAAGTTTGTTATAAAAATCGGGATTCAGTGGTGGAGTGAATGGGGCCAACATATTTTCTTTTGGACGATTCTCTAAAATTTGACTCAGATAATAACACTATCTCAAAAAGAGAAATAAGAAAGAAAATATTAAAGATGAAACATTAATGTAATCGATATAATAGTTTTTATTTTACTTTTTGCGTTGGTATTCTTTATTATTATTTCATATAATAAATTTTGAAATATTTAGTGAAAACATTTTCCTTATATTTTTGGTAAGAAAAACGTAGTTAAAATGTTGACAGAAAATGTATTGTTGGCCTGTGGATAATTAATTGCTTCATATTTGGTTATGAGTCTTATAAATTCTAAAGTAATCCAAAGTGGAACTTATTTTACAGTCGCTGATAAATTGAAGCTAGAATCTTTATCATTTTGTCATCTTGATAACAAAAAGTTTCAAAAATAATACCCAATTAAGAAACAATAATAAACATAAAATAAATTTCGATTATAGATGAGAATTAAAAAAATTTGTTATCAATCAAAATCCAGTAAAAGAAACAAATAAACTTGACGATACACAAGATTATATAATAGGAGTAGTTCTTATATTTCCTATTTTATTCAGGAGAATACTTGAAAACAAGAAATAGATGTAAAACTTGTTGAGGTTTAACATAAAACTGAATTGTGAAAAAAGAACAACAACACATAGTAGATCATCCGATAATGGGACGATTGAGGACCGGGCCGTTCGGGCAATTGTTGCTTGGAACATAGAGAACGACACGGTTACAGCAATTGATGGCTGGTAAATAAACAACACCTTGAGGATATATAAACGCAGTCACATGTGGGTTGTCCCGTTCTATCTTTTTCTTTGCTTCGATTCCACTTACTCCTCTCAACTCTGGCCACTCCACCTTCATTCCTACACATATTTACTACACATATTTACTACAAATATTTACTACAAATATTTACTCCTTGGTATTATATGTGGTATTAATGTTTGTAGAAACATATTCAGTCAATAAGGGTTTCTGCACTATGTCTCAAATCCAATTCTCTTAAAACGGCACATATATTTCGTTAAAACGATTAACTTGTTTTGGTCTTCAAGGTTTATACCAAGAAGATAGTTTAAAAAAAAGAGTTAAACCTTTTTTCAATAAGTAAATTGTCATATTTATTTAAGGAAAAATAATCATATTATCAATGACTAGGATAACTGCTTTAAGTATATCTATTCTATCTGTTCTAAATCAATTTGAAAGTTTTTAAAAACTAAATCAAGTTGCTTATAAATTGAAATATTGTTACTAAACTGAAATCGAATTTGAACACAAAATGAAGAAGGAGAAATGATAACATTTTTTACTGGATCAATATATGTATATATATATATATATATATATGTACACATTACCAGAACTTTTTTGTATTAAATTCAGTTGCATATATGATTGTTTTTCTAAAATTAAAATCCTGAATTACAAAACTACAAATAATGATTTACCGTTCGTTTTTTTGGTCAAAACTATTATTGTTATTATATGCCGTCAATTTGTTTTGCTAAAATTGTATACAATAAATTTACTATTGCAAATGAAACTTAACTCGACTTGGAATACAATTAGCAACTCAATCTATGTTATGACGTATTAAATTCATTGGTAGATTATCATGAGTCGACATGTTATAAAAAGGAGATGAACACTACCTGGAAAGTGAGACTGGCATCCACTACCTGAACACTCACAATATTGACATTGTGGACCAATAGTTGGACAGCTGGGTTGCATTTCGTGTGTGTTTTTGTCGTTAGATTTTATGGAAAAGGATAATTGATAATCTTCGAAGTGATATTTTTTTTAGTGCTTTGAGTGATATATATATATATATAACAAGCATGTAGTATATTGCTTTATCAATTAAGGAGTCAAACACTAAT
>OVBB01000766.1:0-18646 GCA_900406415.1 Isatis lusitanica
GGAACGGTCATGTCGTGATTGCAGGGACAGTATATCATGACTTTAGGGCCTTCCAAAAATAATGCACCACCGTCAGACAGGGGTTGGCCCAATGGGCCTAAACAGAGGACATGTGGGCCTAGTGAGAGGCCCAATGGGCATAATGAGAGGACATGTGGNGGGGCGGTTGGGACGTTATAATGTCGGTACAATTTTCAATTACCGGCAATACCGCGACGGAATTTTCCGACGACCTTACGATGATATACCTCTTTCGGAAAACTCTCATGAATTTCCGACTTCATCCAAACACTGTCACAAAACCGTCGCACATCTGTAGGAACGGTTCCGACCACACTTTTTGTCACCCCTATTTGTCGCTATCAACACCCTTTTCTTGTAGTGCAGATCTGTTAACAAAAAATGTGAAAAGTTGAATTTGTCATTTTCCAAATCTTCACTTGATTTTCTCTCTTTTCGATGTCAATTCTCATAGATCTTCACTCAATTTAGAAAGGTAACTCTTCTAGCTAGCCTTCTCTTTTCATAGTTTATTCTCTTTGATTAATTTTGCAATCCATGAAAATTAATTTTGATTTTCAACAAAATCTTAACTTTTTATTTTCAATGGTGATTTTTGTGGATCTTCAATCGTTTTAAAAGCATGATTGTTATAATGTTTTGGCCCATATTACGGAGTCTAGTACTGAGATCCAACCCAATCAAATGTGTAAGAATTAAGATAGGTGTAGCACACATGTGCAAAAAAATTGTAACTTCCATAATTTCTGTTATGTTACAAGGCAGCAAAATAAAGCGTTTGCCTCAAACCAAATTTCTAGAAAAAATATTTAAAATATTATTTTTAACAACAGATAAATAATACAAACTTAAACTTTTGAAAAGCTGTAACAGATTTTTCAGCAAATACACAATTGTTCAGATTTTATTTACAAAAAATCTTTAATTTATAGTTAACTGGGGCTCTGCCCGTGCTATTCGTGGATTTCGTATTTATTATTTACCCTTTTCGTCGTATTATTATATTTAAATTTTATTCGCTATAGTTTAGAGTTAAGAGAGCTTAGTAGGAGTAGCTCTAGATCTGCGGGTGATTTGTTTGGTGTGAGAGTTGTTGATGTTGTTTAGATAAAAAAAAATGTGGGTTGATATGGTAAGTTAGATATTATTTAGGTGATGTTGCGTTATTTTGGGATTTTTGAATCATGTTATTGTGATTTTATTTGGAGAAGAAGTTTTTAATTTTTCCTTTTCTTCATTTCTTTTCAATAGGTAAATTGTATTTTTTTTGCCTTTCGATTGTTTCGCATTCATTTCCTTTTCTTTTCGGGTCCACTATTTGGGTCACATGTTAAATTTTCTGTGTGGGTTAGACTGGCCCAATTAAATTTTACCTAAAATACCTAAATCATGTTTTCCATTCTGGTTGGCGGAGCGGATGTTGGCAAAGCTTGTCGTGAAAGCTCCGACGTCGACGTTATTGTTCATCTTTTTTTTTTTTATGATGTGTGAATTAGATGTATGTAAAATTAGTTTGGTATTGTGTGGATATTTCTTGCGTTTCTCGTTGTGGCGATTTTGTGGTTGTTACAGTGGTTGACGCAGCTATTATTTACCGTTGCTCCCCTTTCTAGATCTTGTTCGATAATTTTTGTTAACAGTTTTTAAATTTGGTGTTGTCGAAGTTATTGGAAGTAGATTTTTTGTGGTTTTTTTATATCAATTGTGGAGACGACTTAAGTGTTTGAATATTGAGTGTGTCATTTGTACGGCTGTCAATAACTACAGATATAAGTTGACCAAATCGTATATATCAGGGATATAAAAGTATATAAGCTAGTAATTTATCAAACTCATATGTATTTTATTTGTCAAAAGTGCGAGAAAATGAATCTGAAAACCCTCAAGTTGGTTTTTTTATTATTAAGTACTCCATTATATTGTCATATATGAAGGAATTAACTTACGATTTAAAATTATGCCACCTTGCATAATTTATAACTGTAACTTGTACATTTCAAAGATCATTGACTCCACATACTAGACAGTTTAGCTTATGGTACAGCCAAAACAGAACTGTCACGCTCAAGGCCGTAACGTCGTAACGTTCGTTCAAGGTCTTTAGCTCCCGTGGAGCACAAAACACAAACCGTAGCGGAAAAAGATAATAATGTTATCAAAAGGCATAAAAATCTAATGCCCAACTCCCTGAAATTTAATTTGAAAACATTCAATACGGCCCAAGACAAATAAATCAGATATTAGCCTTAGTAGAGAGGACATGTGGCATTTTTCCTCAATGGAAAAAAAAACTATTTATGTTTTTATCTAATAAATGTTTTTTGAACTTTGTTTTAATGAAAGAATCATTAAAAATATATATTTAAGTTTTCATATAATAAAAATTTCTTGAACTTTGTTTTAATTAGAGAATCATTCAGGCTGTAAATGTTTGGTCAACCGAACATTTATCACAAAAAAGGTTTTATCGGTGCATATTCGTATCGTAATTCTTTTTTTTGTCATGATGTGTTATTAGTGGACTGCGTTAGCCCAAAAAAATAGTGGAGATTTATCTATAAGTAGATTGACTAAATCGACGGCGAAGCGACCATGAATATGTTGTTGCGGACAAGTATTTGAAATCATTGTCAATACCTATATCCGTTCACAATGCATAATTGGGCCCTGATATCATTTTCGGTATTATGATCTAAGCCCAATTTTTAAAAGAATGATAGTAATCAAGTGGCTTAATGATATGAGTTGAGAAAAAAAAAGGGACACGTTATTGGAAGTGGATTTCATTTTTTTTGTGGTGTTTTTGATATCAATTGTGAAGACGACTTAAGTATTTGAATATTGTGTGTTTCATTTATACGGCTGTCAAAAACAATAGATATTAGTTGAAAAAATCGTACGCATCAGGGTTATAAAACTACATAAGCTAGTGTTTTATAAAACTTCTATGTATTTTCTTTGTCAAAAATGCGAGAGGAAATTAATCTGAAAACCCTCAGGTTAGTTTTTTTATTAAGTACTCTGTTATATTGTTATATATTAAGGAATTAAGTTTTGATTTAAAATTATGCCACCTTGCATAATTCATAACTGTAACTTGTACATTTCAAAGATCAGTGACTCCACATACTGGACAGTTTAGCTTCTGGTTCAGCCAAATCAGAACTGTAACGCTCAAGGCTGTAACGTCGTAACGTTCGTTCAAGTTCTTTAGCTCCCGAGGAGCACAAAACACAAACCGTAGCAGAGAAAGATAACAATGTTATCAAATGGCCTAAAAATGTAAAGCCGAAATCCCTCAAATTTAATTTGAAATCATTCAATACGGTCTAAGACAAAAAAAAAATCAGACATTGGCCTTATTAGAGAGGACATAGGGCATTTTTCTCCCAATGGAGAAAAAAAAAATATTTAAGTTTTCATCTAATAAAAATTTCTTGACCTTTGTTTTAATGAAAGAATCATTCAGGCAGTAATGTTTGCTCAACCCAACATTTATCACAAAATAGGTTTTATCGGTGCATATTCGTATTGTGATTCTTTTTTTGTCATAATGTGTTATTAGTGGACTGCGTTAGCAAAAAAAAAAAAAAATAGTGGAGATTTATCTATAAGTAGATTGACTAAATCGACGGCGAAGCGACCATGAATATGTTGTTGCGGACAAGTACTTGAAATCATTGTCAAAACCCATATCCGTTCACAACACATAATTGGGCCCTGATATCATTTTTGGTATTATGATCTAAGCCCAATTTTTGAAAGAATGATAGTAATCAAGTGGCTTAATGATATGAGTTGAGAAAAAAAAAAAAAGGGACACGTTATTGGAAGTGGATTTCATGTTTTTGTGGTGTTTTTGATATCAATTGTGGAGACGACTTAAGTTTTTGAATATTGGGTGTTTCATTTGTATGGCTGTCAAAAACTACATATATAATTTGAACAAATCATACGTTTCAGGGATATATAACTATATAAGCTAGTGTTTTATCAAACTCCTATATATTTTCTTTGTCAAAAGTGCGAGAGACTTAATCTGAAAACCCTCGAGTTTTTTTTTTTATAATAAGTACTCCATTATATTTTCATATATGAAGGAATTAAGTTACAATTTAAAATTATGCCACCTTGCATAATTCATACTGTAATTTGTACACTTCAAAGATCAGTGACTCCACATACTCGACAGTTTAGCTTCTGGTACAGCAAAAACAGAACCGTAACGCTCAAGGTTGTAACGTCGTAACGTTCGTTCAAGGTCTTTAGCTCCTGAGGAGCACAAAACACAAACCGTAGCAGAGAAAGATAACGATGTTATCAAATGGCCTAAAAATGTAAAGCTCAAATCCCTCAAATTTAATTTGAAAACATTCAATTCGGTCCAAGACAAATAAATCAGACATTGATCTTATTAGAAAGGACAAGTGGCATTTTTCCGCCAATGGAGAAAAAAAAATATTTAAGTTGTCATCTAATAAAAATTTCTTGAACTTTGTTTTAATGAAAGAATCACTAAAAATATATATTTAAGTTTTCATCTAATAAAAATGTATCGAACTTTGTTATAATGAAAGAATCATTTAGGCTGTAAATGTTTGGTCAACCGAACAATTATCATAAAAAGAAAAGGTTTTATTGGTGCATATTTGTATTGTTATTCTTTTTGGTCATGATGTGTTATTAGTGGACTATGTTAGCCAAAAAAAAAAAAGGTAAAAGTTGTGGAAATTTATATATAAGTAGATTGTCTAAATCGACGACGAAGAGACTATGAATATGTTGTTGCAGACAAGTATTTAAAATCATTGTCAAAACCCATATCCGTTCACAATGCATAATTGGGCTCTGATATTATTTTCGGTATTATGATATAAGCTCAAATTTTGAAAGAATGATAGTAACCAAGTGGCTTAATGATATGAGTTGAAAAAAAAAAAGAGGACATGTGGCATTTTTCGCCATAAGAGAGAAAGAAGTCTACTTTATTAGATTAGATAACTTCAATTAAAAATTGTTAATGATGTAAAAAATCTAAAAATACCAGCATCTCACGCTAGCAGCAATCATCATTAAGGTTAGGCGTGGCACTTTTACTCAAACCCGACCCCAAATACTCGAACCTGAAACCGAATTTTTTTGTCAAAAGATCCAAACGGTTTGTATTTGTTTAAACCCAAAAAACCGAAACCCGAAAACAAATCGAACCTGAACCTAAAATACCTGAACCCAAAAATACCAATTTTTCGATATTTTCATTACATTTATTACTTTGTTTTCGGAAAAAATCAAAATATTCGTACTCGAACCCGAAATATCTGAACCTGAACGCGAAATAAAACCTGATCGGGTTAGACTCAGAACCAGAAATCCGTCCCGAACCCGAACTTCATTTACAAAAAAAAATCTGATCAGTTTGTATATATCGAAACCCAAAAAAATGAATCACCCAATCCGAACCCCAAAATAAACCAGTCCCAAACCTAATTCAGGTATAACTCGAGCATTTCTTGTTTACTCGAACAGCAAAAGGAGAGGTGCTTTAGCAACTCGACTGAAAGGAGAGGTTGTTTACATACTCGAGCACTTGTTGCAAGAGGTCCAACGGAACTTACCCAGTGAAAGAGTTATTCTATGAAAGAAAATCTCGTTTTTGATCTTCCTCTGAGTGGATATGTGGAAGTACGTTTTACAATATTTTGTTATAATTTTTTTGTTTTCAATTATTATTATCAAATAAATTAGTTTTAGTATTTTTTCTAAAAAAATATTTAAAATTTTTTTTTTAACTCTTCACTCTCCATTTTCTTTCATCGTTCTACTTTCAATTCTCCATTCCAGCTACTATTCTCAGCTCCCAGTCCAACTCACAGCTGCCTCCACATCTACTATCAGCTACACCATCATTCTCCACTTTGCCAATCACACCTTTGTTTAATCATCTCTCCCGAACTAACTTCGTACAAGTCAAAAAACAAGTCAAAAAGACCTTTTAAAGCACAACTATTTCGCTCATTTGCATGGATGATGAAAAATGAATCCAAATAATATATATCATCTTATAAAATTATTATATGTGGCATAAAATATCATGGTTTCTTGCCATTTTCTCATCTGATATTTTTTCAATTTATCGATGGTATTTAAAACTTTAAAAAGCAAGAATTCAAATGCAGAAAGTTAAAAACATAATTTAAATGCAGAAATCTAAAGGTATAATTTAGATGTGGAATTTAACTGTAGAAATTTAAATGCAAAATTTAAAGACGGAAATCAAAATTAACTGATGAGGCATCTCCTGCAATAAACTCAAGGAGAAGATAAAATCTCTGACTCCATAAATATCTGATCAAGAAGGACAAAATAGAAAGGAAAAGTGAGAATGGCAGAATAGGAAATGTAAGTTGTAGCCAGAAATAGGAGAATGTCACATAAAAGCTAAAAGTTACATTCAGTGTAATTAAACTCTCAAAAGTCACCCTCAGTATAATTTCCCTATATAATATATATTTCTTGATTTGTATATCATTAAGGCTATGTGCAATGCATTTGTTGAATAAATTATTCAATTGTTGAACAGCTGCAATGCATGTGTTGAAAACTAAAAAAAGCTGAGGTGGATTCAACGGTGTTGAATTTATTCAACTAGTTGAAAAACAATGTGTCAATCAACCAGTGGGAATGTGCTTTTCAAACGTTGATGAAGCAAGTGGAGTGGTAGAGATTTTCTTTTTTTCCAGAAAAAGAAAAAAAATATTGTGATCATGACACCTGTTTTATTGTGATTGGTTATTGAGATTTTGAAGATTTTTATTTCATCCTATCTATTTGAGATCAATTCTTATATAGCAAATAATTTTTTTTAAAAGTAACTTTTATATAAAAATTAATCATTTTTTTAGTCTCTATAAATAGATACTTGGATCACTTCATTCTGACACATAATAAAAATCGACATTTCTACCATATTTTCTAATTATTGTCCAAAAAAACTCTTGTTTATATTTTTAAATAAGTTTTTTTGTGAAATGGATTCTAACAATAATCCTACCCAAAATTCTACTAATTACTCTTTTCTCTACCCAAATCCCAGCAATTATCAATTTCAAAATCTATCTTCCAACCAACTCCAAAATATCCCAAATTATGGTTTTCCACTAAATTTCCCCATGCCATCATCTGCTCCAAACTATCATCCATATTATGGATCGATGATGCCATATTCCTCTCAACCACCCCCTTACTCTTCTCATCCGACAGGTAATGAAAATGTTCTGAGTGTTGGAGCAGTTGAATTTCTCGGATTCTCTACACAAATGACTCTCAGAGGGATGAGCAGTGTTAATGAAACCGCTTCAAAATAGAAAATTCAACCTCTGCCCAACGCAAAAGCTCCAAATGGACCAATGAGCAAAATTTGGTGCTACTGAATGGATGTATTAAATATGGAACAGACAGCGTTGTTGGAAAAAACCAAAAAAGTGAATCATTTTGGGGTAAGATTGCTGAGAACTGTAATGAACATTGCTCATTTGATCCTACGCGTGACGGAGTTTCGTGCAGAAATCATTACAACTATATAAACCAAAAATTCGGCAAATGGATTGGCGCTTACAATAATGCTAAGCGTATGCAACAAAGCGGGTGGTCGGAGAATGATGTATTAGCGAAAGCGCACGAACTCTATTCAAGTGGTAAGAATGGGCATTTCCATTAACGTCAGAATGGCTCGCTGTCCGTGATTAACCACGTTATTATAGTCAGGTAAGAGGAAATACCAGCTCTGGAAGCAGTGGAACTAAGAGAGCTCATGAGAGTGATGCAAGTGACTCCAACTCTGTAGGATCTAGTGTTCGTCCAATGGGAAGGGATGCAGCTAAAAAAAAGTAAAAAGAAAGGTAAGGGTGCAGCCTTAGAAGTCGTCAACGAAGAGTGGAATGAATTCAAACAATTGAAGGAGCAAGATTTGGAACAATTGGAAAAAATAGCTATCAAGCATGAGGAGGCAAACCAATTGATGAAAGAAAAAACTCAAACTAAGAAGATGAAGATTTTTATGAAGCTAAGTGAAAAGAAGCATCTCGGTAACCGGAGCAAAGAGTTATTAGAGAAGTTAACCCACGATCTATTTGGAAATTAGCGGTTAACTGTTTGCATGTTGTCACTTTCTACTTTAATGTTTATTTGACATCTTATGCTTTAATATTGTCAAGTGTTTGTTTGTCTTTTGTCACTTTCTATATCAATGGAATCTGTGTGTTTTGGCTTTCACTATTGTCATGTGTCTCTTTGTGTTTTGTCACTTTCTATATCAATGGAATCTGTGTGTTTTGGCTTATACTATTGTCATGTGTTTGTTTGTGTTTTGTCACTTCATGTATCAATGTAATCTGTAACTTTTGGCTTTTAATGTGAGAAATTGAATCCTTATCTTTTAATTTGCCAAATTTCATTTATTGTTTGAGTTCCATCTGTTTCAACCATTCAATTCAAATTCAATTATTATCTAACAATTAACTCAATTTCATTTATATTTGGGTTCCGTCGATTTCAACCATTCGATTTTTTATAAATGGGAACTCATTCTTCCAATTTCATAACTCTCCTCTTCTCATCTTCTCATCTTCCTTCTGATATTAAAAAAGAAATCCAATGGATCCATTAGAACTTCCTTTTAATATTGAAGCTTACAAAAGACAATCTCAAATCGAAGAGAGGTATATCACCAACCGGTTTAGAGAGCGTCGAAAGAAAATAGAGGAAGACTATCCTCCTCGCAACAAGAGAAAATACTTCAAGAGAGATCATGTAGCAGCAAATCAAAGGTTGGTTGATGACTATTTTACTAATCAACCTACGTATGATGATGCAATCTTTCGTCGGTGATTCCGGAAGCGAAAACATGTTTTCCTTCGGATTGTTGGAGACCTATCACGAATTGACAACTACTTCACCCAACGAGTTGACGCAGTCAATAAATTATTTAACTACTTCATATGATTTAGCTGACGGTATCTATCCTTCTTATCCAACTTTCGTCAAATCAATTCAAAGTGAACCAGACAAGTTATTTGCACAACATCAAGAAGGATGTTAGAAGGACATAGAACGTGCATTTGGAGTGTTACAAACTCAATTTAAGATCATTCGCGAGCCAGCTCGCATGTGGGACATAGAGGATTTGGCTATCATCATGCGGTCATGTATCATATTGCATAATATGATTGTTGAAGATGAACCAGATACATATGCTCAACGTTGGACCGATTATGATCAATCTGAGGTAAGTGGTTCTAGTATACCACAACCATTCTTGACTGAGGTGTTACCTTCATTTGCAAATCATGTGCGTGCTAGATCCGATTTACGTGATTCAAGTGCACATCATGAATTGCAAGCAGATCTAGTTAAACACATATGGGAAAATTTCGGAATGTTCCATGGTTAAAAATATTTCTATGTTTATGTGTGTTGTGTGTTGTGTAATTTAAGAGTTTTATTGTTTGTAAGTTAAGTCGCATGTACTAAATTATTTGTGTTTTTAGTTGTATTGTGTGCTTGAATTGTATTATATTTGAAGATTTTTGTAATTTTATTTGGTTTAATGATAATTATTTTTATTTTTATTTTATTAATAAAAATTAGTTAGGAATATAAAAAGTTATTAAAAATTCTGTTATTTTGAGTTAGTTTAATTTTACTTTAGTCTATATTTTAACTTAATTTTTTCAGTAATTATTAATGTGTAAATACAAAAATACAATTATATATGAAAACAAAAATATAAAATGAAAATTTTGGGGTAGAGTGTTGAATTTTATTAAACACATGCATTGTAGTGGTTAAAAATTTAGGTGGAAGAAAGAGAAGATGATGTGGAGGTTGAAAAGTCAAAAAGTAGGGTGTTGAATAAGTTTTGCATTGCACATAGCCTAATGAGGGCACTGAAAGCATATGACAAGGAAATAGGTAATGGTGAAGAATACTTTTATTATTAACTAGGAGATTTTCGCGCTTCGCGCGGCTTATTGTGTTTTGTTAGGTTTTTATTTTTTATTTTTTCTGTTTTTTATTCCATAAATTTTTAAAACACATTATGTTAGTCCAATAATACTTTATTTCATATTATTTAAAAAAGTCTGAGGACTATTTTGGGTGTTTTATTTTTTACTGTCTTCGTTTTATTTTTTCAATTTTTTTCGTTTTTAGTTTTTCTTCGTTTTGTTATTCACAATTCTGTTTTTATTTATTTTTATTTTTATGAGATATTTTTAATTATTCATTTCATATTTGAACAATGTGATATATCATAAATTTGCTTTAGTTTATATTTGCATCTTAAAATTATTGTTTTATTGTAAGATATATATTTTTTTTAAATGACAATTATTTTTATTCTCCATAATTCCTACTCTTGTCCCATTTCTGTGAAATCTTGTCATAATTTTATATTTTTTTTCCCTAATTTTTGATGTTTTTATATGATGATGTTTCTAGTTTTTTTTTTATGTATATGTATCATTTATTCATTTGTCACTTTTTCTATTCAAAAAGTAATTGTTTTCTAGACTATATAAAAATATGATGAAAATTAGATTATCAAATTAATTTGTTTTTTGATATATTACTTTAAATGTTTTTATATAAGCAATGGTTTCAAAGGAGATATCTTTCAAAATTCTATATAAGTTATGTTTTTGAGTTCAAATCAAAAATATTAATACAATTATATTTAATAGATAATATTATATTGCATATATTTTATACAAAAATGTCTTTTCATATTCTACTTATATGCTATTAATAATTATAATGGAAATTAAAGCATAGTCCTACAAAAAAAATTAAAATTAATTAAATGAAGAAATGATGTGTCAAAATTTAAGAATCCCTAAAATGACATAGATAATGGAGAAGAGAGGAAATATGACTTTATATATAGATAGACCAGACTTAAATATATAGCATGACTGAGTGGGTGAATATGGACGGTGGTAAAAGATATTTTACACCAAACAATATTAACCATCTTTTACACCAAACAATATTAAACTATTGTAAATGGATAATCATTTCATTTTATAACACTTTTTATTTACTTAAAAAAGCCAATTAATTTCACATTCATTGCTGTCAACAAATTATAATAGAAATTAGTAATTTATTAATATTCTTTCGTGTTGACCAAAAGATGCAGTATCTATTATCTTATTATATAATGGGAGAACATCTTTCCTCTGGTTGCACTTCATCATGCCACGTGGCTTTTCTCTTTTCTCTCTACCATTTAGTTCATCGTATTGGGCTCTACCTGTTTGTTGAACACGTTGGGCTCTAAGAAAAAAAATCTCGGCATTGGAAGCCTGGTAACAACAGTCGTCTCTGTAACGCTCTGCTGAAACGAACAGTCATCTGGCGTTCCTCCTGCATCTTCCTGTGATGGCGATAACAGCCGCGCCTCCTCCTATTCCACTCCATTTAAGCCATTCCCTCTCTTTCAATTCTCTTTATTTCGCAACCTATGGCTTTCCTTGAGCGTACGAGTGAATCTCCTATAAATTGTGAACCCATAATCTCCTACTGCCACCTATCGCTCGCTTCAATTGCATCTCCTCTGTATTTAATTGTTTTTACTCCGCCACTCAGTACCTTCCTTTACCTGTTCCATGTCCCCGCCCTATAAATGTCCATCTACCAATCACACCGAAACTCACGAAGTCGCCTCACCTTATCTTAATCTTCATTAGCCGTCCTCTCAGAAACCCTCCCCTCACACTCCCAGAATAATTTTTTTTTGATTTCGTAGCAGTTCCATCTGTGTCCAATGGCGTTTACGGTCTTCATCTTCGCCGTGCCTCACAACAAATCAAAGGCTGCCTTTTTCATTTCTGGGATTCCAGAAACCTTACTCAAGGTGTTTACTTTTGCAATATTTAATTATTGCCGTCAAAATTTGATTATGCTAAGAATGCGATTATGCAATATATGATTGTTTTGTCAATTTGCTTTTCTTTCAATGATGTTTTAGTATATGGAGACTTCATATGTTAAAATATATGGATCATACGTGTGGAAGAGATAACAAAGGTGTCGAGGAGATGAAAAATAAACAAAAGTGCGGTTATGAATTTTCTATATTTGTCTCTACGTTTCACAGCTAACTTCATTTAGTGTCTTACAGTTTTCAGATTCTTTTTCAGAATTTAAAAGTGTTCTTATTTGGAGATCAACGGGATGCTGGTTGAGTGTGATATGGATCCTGACGAAACTGTTTGTCCTCTTCTTTCTCAAGAATTTTTGTTTCCTCTTTCTTTCTTCAAGCTTTTTTTTAGCTTCTCTCTTCTTCTTTTTTACCCTTTAAATTTTGGTGTTGTTTAGCTTTCGAAGTTGTTTAGTGGAAGTACAACAGCCAAAAAACAAAAAAAAAAACAAACCTTCAAGGGTTTCTCAAGAGTTTAATCCTCGGTAAAAAAAATCTATCTCATCATGATAAAAAGTTAAGATTTGTGTAACAGAATGTCAGAAATTTTTTTCCCGTTGTTTCTTGCAATAGTAATGTTTTTGGGATTTGGTTGAGTTTTCATTGTTATTTTGATTACCCGTTCCCCGAAATTAGATAAAAGTCAGTTTTTTCTCATTTTCTTTTTCGCCTTCTCCTTGTGTCTAGGATATCCTCGTCTGGTTCAATTGTGAGTTTCCTATAATGCTGCTTGCTTTTAAACTTTACAGATTCTTTTCCATAGGTGAAGACTTTTCTGGACAAATGTCTACGTCCACTCTCATAATAATTCAGTCTTCAGATTAATTGAAAATCGTATACAGCCTAAGTTTAAAAAGCTTGCGCTCCGAGAAAAGTTTGATGCACAATATCTTCTTTTACTTCACTGGCATCATTTAGCTATTCAAAGTTTCATATCATATGCTTTCTTTTATCTATATGTTAGGCCAACAATTTATCTACTACTGTAGGTGTTTCTTGGTTGCTGTGTGTATTCTTCCTCTGCATTTCTTTTATCATAATTGATTTTATGATATTCTTATCATAAACAAACCACCCATATCTCTCTCCCATTTCTTTCCTATCTCTATCGACCCATCTATGTATAAATTATTTTAAATTTGTTTTTTTTTTAATTTTTTTCCACAAATAATCCTAAAAACACAAACTATTAAGATAAAACATTGATTAAAGAAGATTCAAGAAGTACACGAGAAGGGAAAAATTAAAAATATATAATTTATAATACAAAAGAAAATACACAAACCCATAAAAGAAAAATACATATTTAGTACTACAATATCTAAACATAGCATGTTTAAACACATAATTTATAATACATAACATATGGGCCGTGCGCGGGGGATAGGCAAAAAAACACCGATGCTTCACAACTAAAACTAAATGCAGACGAGTCTGCACCGTAACTCTCACGAGCCGGATGTTCCAATTGCAAAGCCACATAAACGTATAAAAACACACCAAAGTTTCACACCTAAACTTAATTACAGAGAACTCCGCTCCGTAACTCTCGCGAGCCGGACGATGGAAGAGCAAAGCCATAAAAACACAAAAAAAAAATACAGAGGACCAGCAAAAAGAAAGAAGAAACAACTCCTAACCCAACTGCAAACTCCGTAATCGTTACCAAAAAGAGAGGCTTGCAAGAAGAAACCCAAAAAACGAACAAAATAACATATAACAAACAGAAGAAATCCTAATAATCGATCACCATTCTAATAAATCCTAATAATTCCTTATTAGCAACATGGTGATCAACTAAATCTTCACCTAATAATTGATCACCACGTTGCAAGAAGAGACAAGAAGAAGGTTGTTAGAAGAAGACAGCCTTTAAACAGAAGACCAAAAAACGAATCAGACGTTTGCAATGTCTTCTTTTCTTAAAATCCATAAACACAGTGTTTAGCTATCTTTACTATTTGGCTGAAATTTTTACACATATTATGTTCAATAACATATTTTCGTAAAAGAGTTTTCGTAATGCATTCAATTGCCTTCTCATAAATAATTTACGTATTCAGAAATTTTTTTTAAATAACATCGTTACGGACAGACAACTATTACAATTTTTTCCACTATTTTCTTAATTAAACTAAATATAAAACGAACAAAATAACATATACTAAACGGAACACACCCTGCGCATGCGCGGGGTTAGCAGCACTTCTAGTATATTAAATGAGAAGCATTTTGGGTAATTTTTGCTCATGTGGCAGCACCACATTTTTCTCACATTTTCTATTCTTTATTTATCTTTTATTTTCAAAGCTGTTGTCAACCACCTGAAAATCAGTTATGAAGATTTTAAATTCAATATATTAAATTTATATTATTCATATTAATTTGGCTAAAAAATAAAATATTTTTTTTAAATGTCTAATCATTTGGACATTTAACCACTTCTGACTCAGGCTTGGTGAGCCGAAATGCCCTCCAAAGCTCAGACATTTCTTATGGCAAGTAATTTCAGGCTGTGTTTCGGTTAGTAAGAATTTACGTTCCAGGAGGATTTTATGTAATGCTCGATGCATGAGCTGTTTGAATGCCCTCCAGCGGTACAGATGTGGGCCTTTCTTTGGTACCCACTAACCAGATCGTGTTCCTGGGGCATTCGCTCTTTGCCAATATGAATTTTTTTGTTTTGGAGACTTCCAAAGGATGTGGCAGATATTTTTTTTTTCCTTGGATCCTTTGGTACCTTTCGAAGAGTACGAATGATTTTGTTTTCGGTAACAAGGATCGTAACGCCCATTAAATATTAGAGATGGCCACAACAGAAGGACGTCTCTGGCAAGAGGCGCAACTAGGTGATAGCGAGTCATCGACGACAGTTGATGGGCTGGTAGAGGCAGAGATGACTGATGCTTGGTGGTGTTATGTGGATGGCGCCTGGAAAGATTCAGATATTTATTCAGGACAAGGATGATATTATAACAAAACTGGACAACAAGACCGAATGATGGGAATGCCTGATATACGCCGTAGTATTTCACCATTACATGCGGAATTTGAAGCTTTGATTTGGGCAATGGAATGTATGCATACTCTTCAATGTACCCCGCTTATTTTTGCGACCGATTGCTCTGGCCTGGTTAAGATAGTGTCATCTCCAGCAAAGTGGCCAATATTCTCAACTCATTTGGAATTCTTCCAAATCTGGAAGGAGCGGCTTAAAGATTTTCAGCTCAAGCTTATTTCCCGGACGAGAAACGGAAAAGCAGATAAGTTGGCGAGAAGTGCACGGAGTCATCCTTCTGAACTGGTCTACATTGATTCAGTGGCTCCACGGTGGCTTGAATTTGATATTTAGTTTGTTTTAGTTTCTTTGGTGTTGACAAAAAAAAATCATTTGGGCATTAAACTTTTAAAAAATCAAATATATATTATTAAACTAATAAGAAAGTTAATTACAAATCTACTATATATTAAAGAAGAAGTATTTTGGTTAATTTTTGCTGATGTGGCAGCACCACATTTTTCTCAGTTTTTTTCTACTCTTATTTATCTTTTATTGTTCAAGCTGTTGCCAAACACCTAAAAATCAGTTATAAAGGTTTTCAATTCAATATATTAAATCTATATTATTCATATTAATTTGGTTAAAAAAATCAAATATTTTTTTTAAATGGCTAAACATTTGGCCATTAAATTTAAAAATCAAATATATATTATTAAACTAATCAGAAAATCAATTACAAACGTGTAAAAATTAAAATGATCATTTTGTTAACCATGAAAAATTTTAAAACCTAAAATTTAATATTTAAACGTTTGAAAAATATTTATGAAAATAGTTTTTAAGAAAATTACAACCCGTTTTGGTTAAATTTAGTGGGTTTTATCTGTTTTATGTCTATATTTTGGAGAAAATTAAATATATGTCAATTTAATTCTAAAAAAATAAAATATTTTATATTTTATATTTTTAAAATAGTTATTCAACTATACGGAATCTCTTTGATTATGTTTCAAAAAATTACTAAAAAATATATTAAACAGAAAAGCATATAATCAACCAATATAAGCAGGGAAAGATCTACTAAAAAAAGGTATTCGAGTTCGTATAGGAAATGTTCAGTCCACGAGTGTCTGCAATGATCATTGGCTTCCGGTTTTGCCGCCACGAACTGTATTGTGTCAACCAAATTTGACCTTGTCTCCTCTTATGAAAGTGGCTGATCTTTGGAAACCTGATAAACGCGAATGGGACAATACACTACTTAGTAGTATCCTTACGCCAGAGGATGTAGCTATTGCTCAAAACATTTGCCTGACGAGGTATGCCCAACATGATATCCATATCTGGCCTTATACAAAGGATGAATGCTATACAGTAAAATCAGAATATTGGCTTGCAACCCACTTGGAAGATACATAAGAGATTATTGAACCTCCAGATAGGTCTCTGGAACTTAAAAAAAAGTTATGGGAATTGGAGATCCCACCAAAAATTCAACACTTTCTCTGGAGAATGGTTACTGGTGCTCTCCCTACTGCTGATCGTCTATGCTCTCGTCATATTAATATTGATGTTACTTGCCAACGGTGTTGTGCTGCAGCAGAAACGATTAGTCATTTGTTTTTCGAGTGTCCATACGCAATAAGCTTTTGGAGGTGTGCTCAATTCATCCAATGGAACCAGCCCTTAAACTCTTTGGAGGATAATCTTCACATAATATTTCAACTGAATGACTCTAACATTGTGTCTACTGAGGTATGCTTATTGCCTTTCTGGAATCTATGGATAATTTGGAAATCTCGTAATGAATTCTTATTTACTCGGCGCAATGTTCATGTACATGAAGATGTAACCCATAGTGTGAATGTTGTAGCGGAATGGATAATTGCAATCCCACAGAAAAATCCTTCTCAGGTACGATCTCATGGCCTTGCTCAGACTCGGTCAACTCAATGGGAGCCACCACCTGCAGGATGGTTCAAATGTAACTTTGACAGCAGTTTTCGTAGAGATGATGGTACAATGGGAGTTGGATGGATCCTGCATGATAGCTCTCGTGCACATATTGAATCAGGATTCGCAAAATTATTGCAGGTGAATACACTACTACAGGCTGAAGCAAGTGGTTTTCTTTATGTGGCACAACATATGTGGAGTAAAGCTTATCGTAATGTCTGGTTTGAAGGGGACTGTGCCCAACTCACGACAATCATAAATGACAGCAAGAACAGCTTGGAATTGGGAAATCTGTTATGCGATATTCGGTTTTGGATTGCGAAACTTCCACTATGCTCGATTGATCATGTGAATCGTGAAAGAAATGCAATAGCTGATAAATTATCTAAATTAGTTTTTGACTCTCATATTTTATGTAATTTTTATAATATTCCGCCTCGTTGGATGCTAAATCTTTTGTATTATCCATATACTATATAATAAAATCAGATGTTACAGAAAAAAAATTATTTATAACTTTTAACCTACTAAAAAAACACAAATATATTAGACACATAATACAATTATTCAAACACCAATCAACACAATATATAATCTCAGATAATACAATTTTTCTAACATCAACAAAACAAATTCATACAACAAACAACTACAAATAGCATATTATTCATAAAAAAACTTAACTACGTACTATGATAACAGTTTATATAATAATCAGCTATATACCAAATATTGTGCGGGCTATCATCTAGTTCTGTATATTAATAGATTTCTAGTCAAAACTTTATAGATTAATAGTGTTCAGATCATGATATTTTTATTTTTTTAGTGATAGATTAATTTATCAAAAATTTAATTGAATCAAAAACCTAATTAGAGAAATAATATAAATTAATTTATCAAAATATTGATTTGTTGAATACCGATTTATAGAAGTTATAGAGTAATTCTAAATGCAAAGTTCTAATTACGAAAATATCAGATTAATACTTCTAATTTATATATAAAATATTTATATAAATTTAAAATACTGTATTTTGAAAATATTTAGCAAAAATATACACTATTGTAGTCAACAAATTATAATAGGAAATTGTAATTTTTTATTGACCAAAAAGAAAGGAAATATTCAATTTAATGAAAATAATTGTGAGTTAATAATTCTAAACACAAAGTTCTAATTTATAGAAGGAAAAAAAATTGAATTTCCCTTTTATCTTTGTGTGTAAATCCTAACTTTTTGTATGTAAGTTATCACTACTCTCAATAAAAAAAGAAGTATATATCCTCTCTTTTTGGTCAATAAAAAGGAACAAAAGTACAAATTCAATAGTTTTTTACAAATTTAATAAGAATTAATATTTCCTTTCATTAAAAAGTTTTTTTACAAGTAAACCAAATTCAGTTTGTTTTTTTATATATTTTATAGTTTACTTTCTGTTAACTTAGCGGATCTCTTTTTATGAATTTCAGATACGATACTTAATTTGTAAAGAAGTCCTTTTTCTAAGTGATATTATGCATGAACTAAATTGCCAATTTCATGCATATTCTAAGAAGTATTATAAAAGCTACACAAACTTTATCAAAACGTATTTACCATTTATACCAACCACAAACTAATCACCAAACCTTCGGGCCAAAGACATGGCGACATCGAAAACAACAATCTTCATCATTTTCGTTCT
>OVBB01000767.1:0-18896 GCA_900406415.1 Isatis lusitanica
TAAACTCTACTTCTTCATTGCAATCAATCCCATCGGCTTGATCTTCCTTATATGGCTCTGAAATTTCTTCACCATCAAAGAATGCTGTTCTAATCAGATCATAAGCTTGATTGTCGTAGCTCCGACCATCACTTGCTTTGTCAGTCTTTACATCAACATGTAAACTCTAACACGAATTCCTCTTGTATCTCTGATCCATACCCCTAATCACTAAGTGATCCTCCACTGTATTCACAGGTTGATGGCATAAATTGCGGCAATCAATGCAGGGGCATAACATCTCAGTAGGATTACCCAATCTCCCTGATGATGCTTTAACAAAAGTAGATACCCCGTTCTGATACTTTATACTAGCCCTGAGATGCATAAAACATTATGTACTTCAGTTTTTACTCACATAAAAAAACTTTTACTCGATTGTCAAAGCAATGAAGATGTCAACAAAAACCATACCTTGGATGCCAAACCCAAATTATACATACATAAAAGGTAATAACAAGCAAATAGATCAGGCACAGAAAAACGTCAAACAAACACTCAAAGACCATACCATTCAACACAGAGTAAAGGAAATGAGTGAAACACTCACCTGCTAAATTAGTTTTCTCCTTTAAAGCTCTTTATAAAAAGAAACAAAAACGAAGGTCTCTGCAACATCAATTAATACCATACATTGCTTAAAAATCGATTGCAATTAGAGTAACAGTGACTTAAAAATCACAATTTCAAACTAAAATCTAACCAATTTCACATACCTGTGCAGATATTCAAGTTGTAAATCACCAAAGAAGCTGAGGATCCAAGTGGAGATTTCAGATTTCGGTCGGATTAAGGTTTTAGGTTACCAGAGATTGTGATAATTTGAGATTGAGAGTGAGGATTCAATTGGGTAATTGAGATCCGAGCTCAGGAACACATGCAAAGATTGCTGTTTCAGACAAAGAAAATTATGGGTTTCAAGAGAAGAAACAAAGCAGAATCGATTTTTTTTTTTGGGAATTAGGTACTTAGTTTTTTTCCACAACGGCGGGGGAAAAGTTAAAGAAAAAAAAACTAATCCCGCTCAAGCATACAATAGCGTTTTTTAACTTACACTGCTATCTAAGCAGAGGCGCGAAAACGAATTAACACCCGCCTTTGTTCACCCATATTTTCTATTGCATTATTTTAGACAAACGCTATATAAAATAAGCAGCTTAGTCATAGATAGCATATTTAACCAAAACACTATCTTCAACTGCTATCAATACTCAGTTTTCTTGTAGTGATTATTATCTCAACAGTCATCTCCATATCAACTACGTAATCATACACATTTTTATCCTCAGCTTCAGATTCAGGCCTTCCTAGGCATATGAGAAAATGGCAACTCAGTGTTGATGTTCCATATGACTTATCTATCACAAACTTTATACCATAATGGTTGCATCGAGTCCGGTTTTTTCCATCCGACTCTATCCCTACTGACGTAAAGTCTTTCCAACACTTAGCAGTAGTACATTTCTTACGTACCTGTTGTGGTCACTGAGGTCGCTTAGCTCTAGCTTTAGAGGTAGCTCGTTGTGTTGTTACAACAACTTGTGTTGACTGTGTAGTATGAGAGGCACTTTGAGTTTGTTCTTGAGTTTCCATGTCTTCCTCATTTTTGATCTCCATGCACTCGTTTTAAGCATTAAGAAATGCAATTTTTTTTTGCTGTGATTGCAGATCCATACTGCACAAAAAAGTACAAAAAAATGATCAAACATTCAAATTTCAAACGTGTCCAAGTTAAGTTCCAAACATTATAAGATAGAAAAAAAAATATACAAACATGGATCAGCTCATCAAAATAATGCATATGTACACATCTAAGAAGAAAGTCACTTACATTTCCTGTGTTCCAAAGAACTGAACAAAGTATTTTAAGCACGATCCCACTCTTCACAAAAATAAACGAACTGATCTGAAAATCAAAACCAAAACCAAAACCTTTGTTCAGAACCAAACTTTGAAACACCAAAACATTTATTCAGAACCAAAACCAAAACTTTATGGTCGGCTGATCAGAAAAAAAATCAAATTTCTTCACCACTCTTCACAAAAAAGGTTTTGTGTTCCAAAGAACTGAACAAAGTATTTTAAGCACGATCCCAGTTCTGTGTTCCAAATAACTGAACAAAGTATTTTAAGCACGATCCCACTCTTCACAAAAATAAACGAACTGATCTGAAAATCAAAACCAAAACCAAAACCTTTGTTCAGAACCAAACTTTGAAACACCAAAACATTTATTCAGAACCAAAACCAAAACTTTATGGTCGGCTGATCAGAAAAAAAATCAAATTTCTTCACCACTCTTCACAAAAAAGGTTTTGTGTTCCAAAGAACTGAACAAAGTATTTTAAGCACGATCCCAGTTCTGTGTTCCAAATAACTGAACAAAGTATTTTAAGCACGATCCCACTCTTCACAAAAATAAACGAACTGATCTGAAAATCAAAACCAAAACCAAAACCTTTGTTCAGAACCAAACTTTGAAACACCAAAACCTTTATTCAGAACCAAAACCAAAACTTTATGGTCGGCTGATCAGAAAAAAAATCAAATTTCTTCACCAAAGAAACTAATAACAACTAATTGTAAGAAAATTTTGTGTTAGATTTGCTTAATGGAGAGGACCAAACCTCGATCGATCGCACCTATTTGAAGTAATCTAGTTCCAGCAAAACCCTGAAATTTTCAGAAAGCTTTTTTAGCAAAAGAGAAAGCATTTTCAAAGAGAGAAACTTGAAAGCATTTGTTGATGCATCAAAAACCAGAAGCTAATGACGAAATTGATGACTGAGAAATTATAATCAGAACTTGAAGGACTCCTACCCTGAAGCAACAGAGAAGGAAATCACTGATTTCAAATTGGAAAAAGTAGAAGTAATCTCAAAACCTAGAAGCGATTTCAAATTGGAGAAAGTAGTAGTAATCTCAAAACCCAGAAGCTAGTGAAAAAAGGAGAAGATAGTGATGAACTGTTGAACAAATTTTGTGAGGAAGATGAAAAACCCAGAAGCTTTCATCGACAAACGGCTTGCGACAAAAAAATTTAATGATAAAAAAAACTCAGGGCCAAAAAATTAACCCTATTAAAACCCTCACTTGAAAATAACAGGTCATTTTTAACCCTACATTAAAGATCAGGGTTTGTGGCCCTAAATTATGATATAAGGCTGGACTAACCCGACTAACCTAAGCTCATGGTAACATTCCTATCTGTGCCAGTGCAAAGTTTTGAACTGCTTTAACCGAGTTAAAAAATTGTGCATTTTTAAAAAATCATAAAATGATAACAATTTTGAAAATGTACATTAAAATTTCATAAGATAATCCAACTTCATAAACTGTTTATAAAAAAAGAAAAAAATACTACAATTTATTATTGAAATATATCTCTTTTTGCTTGTATTTTTTTTACAAAATCAGTCAAAATACAACAAGGTTAGGAAGCGTTTGGCAACATCTTATATTACAGTTAAAACACACGTCATATGACAAAATTGAGTGGGATTTTTTGGAAGGAGTTTTAAAGAAAAAAGGTTTATGTACTCAGTGGATTGAATGGATACAGATGTGCATAAGGATAGTATCCTGGTCAGTATTGATTAATGGGAGTCCTACAAGTCACTTCCAAGCTTCACAAGGCATTAGACAGGGCGATCCCTTATCTCCTTATATATTCATTTTGTATGCAGATGTTTTAAGTTTTTTACTTCACCATGAGGAATCAACACATGATATTCAACCTCTTCGGCTTAGTGTTGGAGGTCCTCCTGTCTTGCATTTGATGTTTGCAGAAGACTCACTCTTTTTCCTTAAGCCTGATCAAAGGAATGCTCACAATCTGCTGCGAATTTTCAATCTTTATGAGGCTGCTTCTAGACAACAGATCAATTTGGACAAGTCCACAATCACATTCAGCAGTAAAGTATTTCAACATACTCGGGTCTCGATCATGAACATATTAGGCATTTAAAAGGTGGGAGGAGGAGGTAAATATCTCGGCTTACCCGAGCAATTTTGCAAATAAAAAACGTGAGATATTCAAGTATGTTAAGGATAATGTTTAACAAAAGATTGACGGATGGCAAAAACATTTTCTCTTAACTGCTGGGAAAGAAGTATTGATTAAATCAGTGAGATTTGCAATGCCTGTTTACTCTATGAATGTGTTTCAGTTACCGATGACCATCTGCTCACAGATAGACAGTCTATTGTCTAGATTTTGGTGGGGATCATCAAATCAGAAAAGGAAAATGAATTGGATCACATGGAAAAAGTCAATAGTTTCAAAATATAATGGAGGGCTCGGTTTTCGTGAATTGCAGATCTTTAATCAATCTCTACTTGCTAATAATCTGTGGAAACTAATGAGGCATCCGTAGTCTTTATTATATCGAGTTCTTCAACATCGTTACTTCCGCAACAAGTCAATTATGGAAGTAACAAAAGTCTGTCAATCGTCTTATGGGTGGATGTCTTTAATGCATGGACGTTCACTGCTGTCACAAGGTTTGGTCTCTATTATTTGTAATGGTACAACAACGAAACTGTCAGACAAATGGATTCCCTCGGATGTGCCATGTGCTCATAAGCTACTACCATACACTAACCCCAATCTGCCAGTTAGTATGTTGATAGATCCTGTTACCAACCAATGGGATTGGTCTGAGATAAAGGAACTTATTCAAGTAGAAGATCATCTATCAGTAAAATTTTCTCCCTCCTCTACAAACTCCTGATCTCCTTGTCTGCGCTCCAACTACTCATGGAAACTATACAGTGAAAAGAGGATATCATTTGGCCAAAGGCTCTCTTCACCCACAAGATCCTCCCTCGTTATCTCAACATCCAGATATAGCACAACAAATTTGGAAGACTAATACGGCTCCAAAAATACAGCATTTTCTTTGGCGTCTGGGGTCTAAGAGCATTGCACTTAAAGCCAATATTTATAGGCAACATATAACAACCGATTAAGTGTGCTCTCGATGCTATGCAGCCTCAGAAATGAGTGATCATACTTTTTCACATGTACCTATGCTCAAGGGGTCTGGCGTTTGGCAGGTTTTATGAACCCACTACTATCGAATCTGGACATTCCATTTGAGGATAAACTACGCTATATACTACAACTAGGGTGTGACTCATCCATATCCCTTGAAACACGTCTTCTCCCTGTTTGGCTACTTTGGCATTTATGGAAAAGTAGGAACAATTTATAATTTAACAAAGTTTCAATTTCAGAGGACATCACTCTCCAACGAGCAAGACCCGACACTATGGAATGGATATCAGCTTTTCAAAAAGACTCGCCATTATCTATTCCGATCTCTACAAGAAAACAAAACAGACATAGGTGGGAAGCTCCTTCAACATGGTGGATCAAATGCAACTATGATGCTTCTCTTCAATCTGAAAACACTGCTTCATGACTTGGATGGATTATACGTGATAGTATGGGCTCCTTCCTACACTGTGGATATGGTAAATTTAAAGGACGATATACATCTATAGAAGCGGAAGGCTCTGCATTGTTATGGAGTATTCAGTGTACTTGGTCGTTAGATTACCGTAAAGTAGTTTTTGAAGGAGACAATCTCATGCTCAATAATGCAGACATAGTTTTCTGTCACAAGAAACGATCTTCTATCCAAATTGCAGACAATTTAGCTAAATGGACAGTTACTTCTTGTGAAGATTGGAGAATGTTCAATTCTTGTCCATCGTTTATAAAACACTTTATGTCTGACTTTTATTAATAAATAGGTTATAGTTGCAACAAAGAAAAAAAAAATATCTGTCATTAAATTCACAAAGTCAAACTTTTCAACCATAGCTGTCTTAATTGACAACAAAATTATCACATTTAATCTCTCCCGTTACAAAGTAGACCACAAATAATTTTTCTATTATCTTCAACTTTGAAAACTTCTTTCCGCTGTGTTGACTGATACAAGAATAGTCAACATTATGCGATAAGCAACTTCTATGTTCTGAAAACAATCCTCCGTTTTTTTTCAAAAAATCAAATATTTCAATTGAGTTTCATTGGTAGTTGCTTGGAAAATATTTAATTTCATAAACAATCACCAATAATTGTTTATAAGTAAAGCTGGTGTGAATATATTACCTGAGTTTGGGAAGAAGTTTTTTGTTATTCGTAGGGATTTTTGAAGTGTTACTTCCGAAAGGCTGCTTGTTTTGATACTATCTGTGGTTATATAAGTGTATTCGACAATCTAAATACCATGGTGTTTGAAACCTCTTGGTGTGGTAATCTTAGTTGAATTTTCTCTCCTCTAATTTCTTGTCTTTTTTGCCTTCGATCTTTGAGATCTTTTAGTTTTTCTTCTCTCCGCCTTCATCTTGTTCTCACGATGTCCTAGCTCGGTTTAAGTTGGTCCACACTGTTTGGCTTGTCCTTACATTTTTATATTCTTCTGCATGTGAGGGATGCACAGTTTCTCTTTCTGTAGTATTCTCTGCATGCCATCTCATAGTATTAGCCGTGCGCTCGGATTGATACACCCTCTTCAATCTCTCTGCTAATGGTAAATACTAAATCATTTTATATGGAACTCGAACTCTACCACATGTTTCTTGATACCGTGGTTTATGACAAAATTGACATGTTAAATGGTCTTCATCCGCTAAAATCTATCATCTGATACGACAAACCAATATAAAAACTACTTTCTGGACCTCATAATAGGAATCCAGCCCAAGATTATCTTCAGGCAAAAATTTATTTCACAAAATCAGTTATCACATCGACACAAGCTTGTGAAATATTAAAATCCGTCTTTATGACCATCAACCTCGTGGCAGTTGAATACGATGAATATCCCTCTCTACAACATTTGCGTAATGGATTCTTTATAGCGTATAATATATCAATGCATCTACGAGCTTCTACATTAGGTTTCTCTATTCTATTTTCATCATCTTCATTAAATGTCGTTCTATTTTCATGAAATGCATTATTCACCATATGTTACAAACCTATGTTTCTATCTAGTTCCTTTGTAGATTCTTCTAACCTATCAAAAAGGTTGATCACTCGTACTACCAAGATCTACTACTGACTCATTCTCTCCATGCAAATACCAAACTTTGTAATCCAGAAAATTATTCTCTCTTTATCAAATGATTACTTAGTGTATAAACAGATTCAAATCAATGAAACACATTTAAGACAAGGAAAATACATTTTTCCAGCTTGTAAGGTTGTTTTGATTCTCCATAAATTTAATTAACAGTACAAGCCCTTCAAGGAACCACTTCGTATGTTGTCTTCATCGCTGGCTCATATTGATTGTCTATCCAATACCAAAAATAATTATAAGGATTTCTGGAAGCCATTTTTACTATTTATTTGTTTTTTTTTTTTATCTTTGGTGTAACTGAGAGATGTCGATATTTATAAAAATGAAAGTCGCATTTTGATATGATCATGGATAGCAACTTGGGCAAGGAGCTTGAGCTGGAACCAAGAGCTGATGATTCTCAGGGAACTGAAGATGTGCTAAAAGTGAGAAAACTAGCACACCAACATGGAAAAGCCCTCCGCCAAACTATCCCAAAAAGAATGGGCGGGCTGAGTCCACACAAAAAAAAACAGGCAAGCTATAAATACAAAAGAGAATGGGCGGGATAAAGACTAAGACTGTTCAGTTTGGAACAGTGTTCATCCAGAGTTATCCGTTAAAACACTGTTCACAGAAACACGGTTCACGAGCCGAATAAAATCACTGAGAATCGGTTTTACTTGGCGTACTGCTCACAAAACATTGTTTACGGCATACTGTTCATAAAACACTATTCATAGGCATAATGCTCACAAATCGGACAAAACCGGGAAAGAAGTCCAATCGCGGTCAAAAAACAAGATTAAGGCAAACCAGATCAAACCAAGGGAGGGCTGGATTAAGATCGAATTAAGTGGCGACCTTCTAAGTTTTTGGACTGCTGATCAGGCCCAAAACGGCTAAAGGCGGTGGAAAAACAGAAGTCCTGGTGTCCCACATTGCTTACAAGTCTTTTAAGCATCCTAGACTGTTCAGTATATATGCTGGCATGTATTAAGTTAAAGGCATTCAGGTCCAAGTCTTAGAACCTTCGTAATGTAAGACATTAAACTTATATGAGAATTCTTGTACTTTGGAAAAAAAAATCACTAATAAAGTAGTCACTCTAGCACTCTTTCATTATCTCTAGGAACTGGTTCTAGCTCTCCTTCCAAGTTTATGTATGCCACATTTTTTTCAACTCTAGAGCTATAATCCAGCATCTTTGCAAAGCTCACAATATCATCCTCTAGAAAACCATGCTCTCCTTTTGCTTTGGTTAAAGCTACTTCGAAGGGTTCATTTGCAAGGATCTCTTCAACCACTCCATCTGAGATGTCTGAGTCATCCTCAACAGTATAAGCTTTCGCATCCATAAGGAGATTTTTGAGCAACTTATCCATCTCCAATTTCATGGCAAAACTTCCTAGATGGAGATCATCCCTTCCATCCTTCAATGATCGCACCAGCTGTGCGCAGGAATGCAGGCCCAAAAATTAAAGGGTTTTTGGGTTTTTCATCAAGTTCTAGGAAAACAAAATATGCAGATATAAATGTGATGTTTATTCGCACACACAAATCTAATGTATACCGAGTGACAACTTAGCCAACCTATAAAAAAAAGCCAACGAGATTTTGCTTGGCTTGAATTTTTTGTATCCCAATCGTCTAGCCACTAAGTATTACACTTGAACTGATGTCATAGAAGAGGCAAACAAATGTCACTGCACCAATTTTTACATATGATAAACTTTGCTAGATCACTCAACTTCTTTGGTATCTTATTCCAGAGAATTTTTCCGCAGACTTTCGATACCAACATGACATATTTGTCATCAGGAACCTTTCCAACTACCAATCTGTTCAGCTACCTTCTTACTATCAGAAGCATTTGGACTGTATCATCCAATAAAAACTTTAAGCTCAGGTATTATAACATCTCCTTTCACTTTACATCTTTTAGATCCTTGCGATATTTTCTTGGGGGGTTTGGATAAAGCTTTTTGGGAGCATAAACCCAACTCGGAAGAATTTCTGCAGGTTTGGGTGGAGCTTCATCCGGAGTTGTCACTCTAGAGCATGTAGATCATTCCATCATGTGGGTTACCCTCAGAGCGACGTGGTTGGCAGCCAGAGTGGTCGCTCCACAAGTTAGAAGTTACTTTGGCGAGTTCCCTTCGCCAGAATAGGTGATGTAGCCTGGAGCAGTCGCTCCTCAACTTGCTCCTTCGCCAGAACAGGTGATGAACACTGGTTTATGTTTGGTTCATTTACACTAGGTTAGGGACGAGCTTCTTCCCTTATAAGTTTTTGGGATAGTTACGTTCTTCTGAATTCAAATTCGTGTACTGCTTGTTTTGACCCTTTCCTTGTTGTGGATACACTTGGTCATGGGGATTTTTGACATTGTTATTCCTATAAAAAAAATTTGGGTGGCTTCTATAGTTTTGGTTGAAGCCTCATTTTTTCACAAAACCTTGCCCATTCATATAATTAACCTCTTGCTGATCACCATCCTCTTCCTCAGGTAACTCTTGAGAAAGAGGTGCATCTTCGTTCTTATGAACTCTTCGTTCTTGCCGAATTCAAGGCGTTTCGATAATCCCAATCGACACCATCATAAAATGCCCAATTTTTGTTCATATGTGAATCCATGATGAGGTTATTCTCTGCGATATTCTTTGAACTTCTCTAGAGCTTCAGAAAAAGCTTCCCCTTACTGTTGCTGGAATGATGATATTATGTTACTCAGAGATGCAGTCTGAGAGTTAGTGTAGAAGTGATACAAAAATGCGACTCTACATTGTGCTCATGTGGTCAGAGACCCATGGGGTAAGGAGGAGAGAATAGAAATAACTTGCACTTGAGGAAATCATGTGGTACTCCATTTCAACTGTTCATGCGTCAAATTTTCTTAAATTTTTGATGTGGTCCATCAATATTTTTGCAGGAATCCCATGGAATAGATGCTGCTTCATTTGAAATATGATCTCAAAGCATTTCCTCTGAATAGCTGGTGGTAAAATAACAAATCTGTTTTGGTAGAAGGCATGCAGATTGTGCATGTCTCAAATGGGATGTGGCTAGTGGAGAAACTACTCCATCTGTTTGAAGTGTTTGCAATTGAGCAGCGATTTCATTTTCACCTTTTTCGCATACGATGACGAAATTAAGCCTTCGTTGTTTTTTGCTCATTATAACCTTGCAAACTCTTTGTTTCTGAAGGTCAATAATATTTTCAGAATTTTTAAATTTTGTAGTCTATATGGTCATACACCTGAAACACACGTAATAAAGGAAAAAAAAACAAGTTAGTATTGAGACTAGATATCAAACTAAAAATCAAAGGTAACAAATAGGTCCCATCGCAACAGTGCGATAAACTTGATACACTGCTTTTAATACTTATATTTCCTACTCTAAAGACACACCATAACAAATAGTATAGATAAAATCCAATTATAAAAGACCAATGCTACACTTAGTTTCTATGAGGATTGAAAACTAAACTAAGATACGATGCAGATGTTTGATTATCAAGTTAAAAAAAAAATGAGAAAGTAAATATTAATCTAAAAACAGTTTGAAACAAGATAATGGATTAAGGGTGATTAAAAGTTTAATAAAGTGCTGTTCTAACTATGATACTAAAATTAGTTTTGTATTTCATAGATTGTCATGGTTTTGATACCAATTATATAAACACATAGTAAGTACAACGATAAAGAAGGATTTAAAGTATCAATTGTGTATTAGGATAATATTCAAGTAAAGACGAACAATTGAATATCGTGGAGGATGCTTTATTAAAACTCTCAAATTTACAGAAGAACTCTTAGACTTTACTCAATTCACTGAATTTGGTCATAACTCTTACCAAGTTTTGGTATTTATAGTAGATGATCTAAGAAATATTGCATGGCATATTCCTTAAATATTTTCAGCTTATTTTTTACTTTTTGGAATTAATTTAAAATTATATTCACAAAGAAACCTATTGGTACATGGATGCATCTGAGTTTGAAGAGTTTAAAGGAGAGAATCTAGATTACAATTTAGTTTTTTGTTGCAAACCAAAATTCCAGAATGTCTTCGAACCGCTTGTCCTCTGAACAGCATAGAAGAAGAAGTCTATTCCTGACACACTTATTAATAGTTTTCTCTTTGTGGTGGCGAAGGAATGTCTCTATGGTGCCGTTTGTTTCTTTCCTGCCAGATTGTATGTACTACAGTTTGCAGTGTGTACCGTGTAAGGAATATAGAGTGATCATCCAATATTGAGTTTGTGATGAGCGTTGGAATTCTCATCCAATGTGCAGAATATTTATTTTTCAACAATCCTTTTATCAGTTTCCTCCAAAAATGTTCAGAGTAGTTGCAGACGAAAAAGTAAGTTCTGGTCTCCACAAAATACTGAAAAAGTAACAAGTAGAGTCCGCTCCCTGATTCCACTTCGCTATCTAGACACCCGTTGCAAGTGTGTCCAGCGTCATAAGCCAAGTAATGAAGGAAAACTTTGGCGTAGAGTATGGGAACCAATGGTCATCCGCCCATTCTCTCATTAGTTGCTCAATTCTTAACAAATTCCAAGTTATGTTGCAAATAACCTGTTTTGTATCCTTTTTTCGCCTTCATAGATTGGTGTCTTCTTCTTCTCAACAGTTACGTCTTAGTTTGTCAATCTCATCTTCCACATCTTGGAGAAGCTCTACTTTCTGACTCCGCCTACGATGAGTAATCAGATCCTTCTGCACTGTTGTTGTTATGCTTATTCCCAACTCACATCGTTTTTCAAACGAGAAAGTTGTTTGTTAACCATTAGGATTAACCTCTTTATTGTGAAATGTTCTTGCAACATCTCTTAGTTTGAGAAATTTCTTCCAAATCCAAGACATTTGAGTATATCCCTCACTAATCTCCAAGAAGGATTTTTGGCGTGTAAGATACGTTGTTACCGAGTAACCATAGAGAGAGGAGGCACATAACATTAGGCAAATTAGTTGTAGAGCACAAACCAAGTTCATTTCTTTCAGAGATCTGATCCCTAGCTTACCCTCCCTCTTCAGCTTACAGATCTCTCTCCATGCAATCTTAGCTATGCTGGTGTTAAGCGCTGGTCCAGACCAGAGAATTCTGTACACAGTCTCTCAATTTCTTTCATACACGCTCTAGGTAGACGGTAAGCAGATGACCAAAAAGTAACTATACACATGATGACCTGTATTCAAAAACGCAGGCGCCTAGCTGATTAATCGGCCGACTACGCGCTCAGCGGAAGACCACCGTGGCAAAATATGCAAATGGGCGTTGTTGGGGTCAAAATCCCCTCCTCTGAGAGTGATTGAATGAAAAGCGTAGATAAAGAACGAACGGATCACGTCCTGGCAACAAGTCCTCGAAATGGGACAAGCCGCCCAACCCCTAAGCATGAGGGCCAGCCGCCCATGCTCTGAGCATGAGGGCCAGCCACCCATGCTCTGAGCATGAGAGCCAGCCGCCCATGCTCTGAGCATGGATGCCAGCCGCCCATGTCTTCTCCTTAAAAGCCAGCCGCCCATGTCTTCTCCTTAAAAGCCAGCCGCCTTTCATCTCTTTAAATCAAGCATCCGCACGTCCTCAGTCAAAGCCAGCCGCCCTCTTTCTTCTCTTCAGAGCATGGCGCATGGCTCAGACCATCCAAGACCGAGCATCCACACACCCTCAGTCCAAGCCAGCCGCCCTCCATCCTGCCTTGAAAATCATGGCGCCTGGCTTGATCCAGGAGCCAGCCCCCCCATGCGTCTCAGCAAGAAGATATGCGGCTGGCCATCGTAAAAATTTGGGCGGCTCGGTTGATAAATTCGTAAAGGTTCAGAACACTATTCACACGCGAAAAAACCCGTTAAAACTCTGTTCATCCCCAAAAAAGAGCTAACCGAAGGTTGATTTAGACTTAACTGGACTTTGGTTTACTGTTCACGGATTTACTGTTCACAGGTTACTATTCACCGATTACTATTCATTATTACTATTCATCAATCAACAAAAATTTGCCCGGACCAGGACTGGATAAAGTGACGGATCGCTAAACGTTTCGTGCCCCGAATCAGCCCAGAAAGGCTAAGTCGACGGTTGGGAGAAAAGGACAAGGTCCCACATCGAAAATATGTATTTTTAGCACCCCATAATTATTAGTATATATATGTATGTTTATGTAAGGGTTAAAGGCATCCCAATTCAAGTATCAGAGTCTTTGCAATATAAGACATTAAGATTTTGCAGATTACTCTTGTACTTTCGAAAAATATTAATAAAAATATTTTTTTGCATTTTTGTTCCTCGAGTTCTTACAAAATAGAGTTTTCGAGCCCCCATAAAATATAAGTTTTGACAGTGTGAGAGCATACGGAAGGGAANCCCCCCCCCCCCCCCCCGGGACGTCCGCTATCGGGATGGCCACAGCGGGAACAATCATTGCCGGAGCAACTGCAGCTGGTACGACCAACACAGGTGCAACCGTAGCAGTAGGGAACGCAACGACAATGACCGAACTAAAAAAATGCTGGACGCGGTCCTAAAGCTTCAGAACCAACAAGAAAAGACAGCGGCTTAGGAAATGGCGGCCATCTGAGACTTGGCCCGACGCCCCCAGACATTTGAAGCAAGACGCCTCTGCTTTTCACCCCAAGCAACTGAAACTTACGAGCAGAATGCCGGCGAACAAACCCCCGTGGGAAAAGGGCAAACTCGTCCGTACCACTACCACTTCAATTGAAGAGTGTCGGAAGACAAGCGGCCGAGCAGCCGGCTTTGACAGTAATTGACGGAGAAGCTACCACCGACGTGACCGGCGAAGACGACGATGAGACCAATAATGAGGGAAGAAATCTCACCGAAGAAGAAGAAAACCTCGTCTTGGTCGAGCAACAAGTGAGAGCCAAGGAACGAAAGAAAGTAGGCTGGATGAGCCGAGTGGCCCAACCCACAAGCCAAAAGAGCGAGATGGACGAACTCCGAGCCCGACTGAACTGCACGGCAAACCAGATGAAGGAAATCAGATCGCAAGTCCATAAAGAGATCAGTGCAGCTCCCGCGATCGACCGAGTACTGGAGGAGGCCCTGAAGATTCCCTTTACCTCAAAGATCACAAGTATTAGACTCTCGGACCCTAGAAAAATCAGAGTGCCAATCTACAGTGGAGCGAAAGACACGAAGGCCAACATGTCGGTTTTCTATATTGCAATGGGCAGGGCCCGATTCAAGCCCGAGGAAAGAGATGTTGGATTCTGCCACCTGTTCGTCGAACACTTGAAGGGAGCGGCCTTATCGTGGTTCTCACGCTTGGAGAGGGACTCAATTGACGACTTTGATAAACTGTAGCGGCCTTTTCGAAACATTACTCATTGTTCATAAGCCGTTCGACATTTGACGCTGACCTCTACTCATTGTCCCAAGGAGCGGAAGAGAGCCTCCGGCATTTCGTCGAAAGGTTCAAGGTGATCCTGTCAAAGATCGACGGACTAAGCGACAGCGCAGCGTTAAACGCCATGAGAAAGTCTCTATGGTACGAGTCCAAATACCGGAAAGAAATCACCTCTTAAATCCGCCGGTAACCATCTAGGACGCCCTCCACTGCCCCTCGAATTTCGTGATTCACGAAGAGGACATAAAGGCCATGACCAAGAAACATCAGCAAAGTCGTCGACGAAGAGAGCGGTACATCCTTCGATTGTTTCTACCGAGAGGAAGGGCGGACGCAGCAGCGGAAATCTCAACCGACGGGACTGGACACGGCAAAGGATAATGGTATACCTGGAATCGTAGGAAAAGGAAAGGAAACAAAGAGTCCAACCCACAGGCGCCGACCACTTAAGGTTACGACCCGATCGCTTTCAAGAAGAGAGCGACGCTGAGGGACCGGACCAGCCTCACGACAATCCCCTGGTAATAGAGCTATACATCAACGACTACAACGTGTCCAGAGTCATAATCGACACCAGAAGCTCAATAGATCTTATATTCCAGGAAACGTTTCAGAGGATGAACATAGATCTGTCGAAGGTGAAACCATACCCGAGGTTGTTGACCGGATTTTATGGCGAGGTCACCATAACAGATGGGACAATTCAACTCCCGGTCCATGCCGGCGGCATAACGAAGATCTTGAACTTTGCGGTGGCCAATCATCCCGCGATTTACAACGTCATCATGAGGACTCCGTGGATCAACTTGATGCGGGCAATCCCGTCAACATACCACTTTTGCCTGAAATTCCCGACCCCGAGTGGAACCAAGACCATCTGGGGAAATCAAAAAGGAACTATAGATTATTTTTTTTGGCGGAACACAAGCTCCGGAACCCGACGGTCCCGTAGAGAGAGATTCCCAAGCGTCATAAGGTGGATGAAGACATTAGGTCAGGAAAAATAGGTGAGCAAAACTGACCAATTCGAGAAACAAAAATTTTTCCTGCAAAATACAAAATCGACCAATGGAAACCAACAACGACCGAAGAAGGCACGCCCGAGACCAACAAGGCCGTAATAGATAACTCTGCAACCAAGGCCTAGTCTCGTCTCACTCTAAAAAAAAAAAAAAAACAGAACTACGGTTGACTTAATCCCTTTTCACGAAGGGTACGTAGGCAGTTCACTTAAAAACCGAGTTCAGTTGCGGCGCTCAGTCAAAATAGGGGGGAGTGGGTCCATATAAGTCTATACTCCCGAAAAGAATCTTAGCAACAGCGAATTTTCGCGAAAAAGTTTGAATGATGAACATTGAGACTTAGTATCTCACGACCCGAATGATTTCTCGGGAATGTTGACCAAGACGCGAAGTCCTTTGGGACTTAGCATCTCAAAACCCATCCGGATAAAAAGACAATCTTCGGGTCCATATATATTTATACTCCTGAAAAGAACCTTAGCGACAACGAATTTTTGGAGAAACAGTTCGAATGATGAACATTGAGACTTAGCATCTCACAGCCCAAAATTCGAATTTTTTTCCTGGGAATGTCGACCAAGACGCGAAGTCCGGATGAACATTAGGACTTAGCATCTCACAAGCCATCCGGTTAACCAGACAATCTTCGGGCCCATATATATATATACTGCCGAAAAGAACCTTAGCGACGACGAATTTTCGGAGAAAAATTTCGAATAATGAATATTGGGACTTAGCATCTCACAACCCATCCAGATAAACAGACAATCCGTTTAGCAAGTGAAGAAAAATGCGGACTCCAGATGAACATCAGGACTTAGCATTTTGTAACCCATCCGGAATCGTTCGCCCAAAGCTCAACTCGAACAAACCCTCGCAAACTCAACAAATTTAACAAATTCGTTTGTTGCTGGCCATAACAAGACATTCATATCTAAACATCTCAACCATGGTTCTTTTGACATCCCGCAGCGGATACAACTTAGCGCGCTATAAAAATTACCAGACTAATATCAGAAGGACGTAACTCGATCATGAATGCGGAGAGCGTCAAGAAGATATTCTGTTTAGTTTATCTTACTAAGCATTTCGCATATGCAGATAGTGCGAGTTGTAAAGCGCGAAATGAACTCGCCAAACCAAATAAACACCATACAAGGAAAGCTGGTCTAAGACATCTCATAAACGCAATATTAAATCGGCTCTGGTACGAGATCCTAAACGCGTTTCATCCGAAAGGGAACGAAGAAATCGAATGCACTAAGTTCCCCGCGAAACACTGAACAAGCGATAAACCCATAAATTTTCTGCAACGATACACTGGTTCTCAAAGATCGGAATGTCCAGAAAAGCATTCCCATCACGACTCAAGTCAAATAAAACACTCCAGACAATAAGTCAATCAAAAATCAAAGAAAAGCAAAAGATGAAAGATAATACATATAAGCAAAGGAGGTTCGAGTAATAAAAAAAAGAGTTCAACAATCCAACAGTAACAGATACAACAAGGGTCTAAACGACCCAAACGGAAGACATAAATACACAAGCCGAATCCTAATCAGAGTGCTACCGGCAGTATCCATCTCTTTTACGACAGCATCATCTTCCCCATAAGGGCCACCCTCAGACCAATGCGGTGAGACTGGGGAATATACCAACGTCCCATCAAAGTCAGAGATAGTCCGCTCGAAGGAACCCATGCAGCCTCCGCCTTTGAGCTCCGCAAGAACACCCAGCAGCCTGATCTCCTCGCCGTCAAGCGTGGTCTTCCCCGCCATGACCAAACAGACTAACGTCAGGTTCGAACCAACCTTCAATAAAGAGGCCTCCGCGAATGCAGCTTCACGCAGCGGTGGAAGGGAAGCTCTCGCCTCCTCCATATGGAGGCGATACTTCTCCGCAATCTCCCACCGAGCGATATTCACGGCCTTCATTATCTTCCGCTCGGCCTCCGCCTCCTTCTCTTCGAAACTCTGCTTGATAGTCCTCACCTTGGAGGCAGCCTCCTCCTTCTCGGTCTTGTACCGGCTGGCCCGACGGACGGACTTCTTAAGCCGCACCACTAAGGCCTTGATCTTTCGTCCTTAGCCTGGGACGCCTTGGCCTCGGCTTTAAGCGCTAGCCGAGTCGATTGAGCCTCAAAGCAGACGTGAAACAAGGCAAGTATCAGATAAATAAACCAAAGTAAGACGGATCTAAATCATAGAACAAAACGAAGGAAGAAAATAATACGGCCATGATTCCTGAAGACAAGCCCCCATACGACTTTATAAGATTGTATGGCTGAGAAACAGCGGGAGACGATCCGCCAATATGATCTACAAACTTCATGGAATTAACAATATCTCCCCCAGCCACCTTGCGAGCATTGAACATAAGGCCGGGTCCGGATCCCGGATACTGGGCCTTGTGGGAGCTTTGGTCCTCTTTGGGCGATTTGCTCCATCAGCAACTTTGCCTTTGCCCTTATCGGCGGCAGCATGATCAGGACTCAGAGGATGAGAAGTTGGAGCCTCGGGAAAATCTCTGGCTCGGGAGCTAGTCTTGGATACAGCCGCAGCAGAAGCAGACGCGTTCGCCGGCTCAGACGGACCCTCGCTCCTATTCTTCCGGTTGCGATACATCCGTACACCTTCCAATCCCAGAATGACCTCCATTGGATCTACAAAATCAGGTCATTTGGGTTTTTTTTGGGGGGGGGGAAGATAGCATTTGAAATACCCCTTCCTTGTATTTTTGCTTTTTTTGATGATCCTAGATACAGAAGAAAGAGTTCCGGAATTCTTAAATATGGAACTCTAAAGGCGGACTCAATCATCCAAAAAGAGTCCTTAGATTTATTTATGGCCCCCGAGGAGCCGTATGAGGCGAAGACCTCAATCCGTGCAGCGGAAGATCCGGAATTTGATTCGAACCCATAGCTGATAATAGAACTAGAATAGATATTTTCTGTTTCCTACTCACACGAGCCATATTCAAAATCATTCCACTCTGGATTCCTTTTTTTATCAAAGCCGAAATCGAAATTCACAAAAGTAGTGGGGCAGATTATATAGATCTTTAACAATGATTAATCCTATTAATCATGGTATTTTTTTGAAATTTCATCTTATCTNAATAATTTATTCATTATTCATAAAAAATGAAAGGCCTATTAATAAAAAATAGAACTTCCTGCAGTAATTACTTTATATCTTATGCATTTCATTTCGCATCGGAAACGAGTTCCAAGGGAATTCATTAAAGGAATGTTTCCAAGAAAAATTCTTTGTTCTTGCATATTCCTACATGTTTTGGACATCACTCTTCGAAGGAGGCAGCGGAGATTCAACTCACTCGAGTTGCTCCTCACGTACACATGTTCGTCGTAGG
>OVBB01000769.1:0-18617 GCA_900406415.1 Isatis lusitanica
TCCTTTGCTTCCCATCAAAAGGCTTCAATTTTCAAAACTGATCACACAAATCAAATGTACGCAAGTAGAAACATTCAAGTCAAACTGATCCATAGGCAACATCAGTTGATTTACAGATTCAGGACCGAAATTAGGGTTCTATTAACAGCACGAAGCATCCCGACTAACTCCGATTGAATCCTGAATAAACTAGGTTTACAAATACGAGATCGAAGCAGTAAGTAAGAGGATAATCGAAGAAGCTTACTGGTATTATTTGATCGACAGTATGAGCGAGTTTAAGATTGATAATGCGGCGGAGAGAGAGGAAGACCAAATAATCTACGGCGGCGAAGGTTTGTTTTTTCTTAGACCGACGTGTAGCTTTTCAGGGGTGAGCCGGAAAAATAAAAATTCCAAACGATTTTGAAATATCCAAATCGGGTCAACCATATATGTCAATGTTCGCCCAATTAATGTTTTTACCCGACCCGGAAATAAATTCCGGGTTTTTCTTCTCCGACCCGACCCCCGATAGATCTGAAACAAATATTCCGACTCTTTTTTTTCTCTCTCTCACTACTCTTTCGTCTCCGTCGTTCGTTTGCCTCTTCCACTGGGTTCGTTACTTCGTTCTATGTTTCTCCTCCTGCTTCTCCTTTCCTAATGGCGAAGAGTAATGTCAGCGACAACGTTCCTCTTTCGCGATTTGGTGTTCTCGTCGCTCAGCTCGAGTCGATTGTGGCGTCAGCATCGCAGAAAAACCCTGACCCTCTCCTCTGTTTCGAGATCCTTTCTGATCTTATTTCCGCACTCGACGAAGAGCCCAAGGTCTTTCTTCTCGTTTCTCGAAACCGATTTTTTTTCCCCATTTCGCTTTACAATGCTCAGTGTAAAAATGAGCCTTTGTTATATGAGCGTTATCATAGGCATTGATCTGAGATCAACTAGTCCACTTCTTAACTCCACAAGCGGCCATTGAGTTCCATTTGCTCTAGATTCTCCGCACTAGTGAAGCTTTCAGTATACAACTTTCAATTCTAAAAATTTTATCCCTTGGAAAACTTTTGAGAATGGTATTCTAAGTAGGAACGTTACATTCAAGAACGTTTCTGTAGTTAATTGGTCTTTGTTCGAGATTTGGTGGTGTTACCTGATTGTTTCTTAACGATCATTTATGTCAGGAGTCTATCTTAGTGTGGCAAAGAAAATGCGAAGACGCCTTGTATTCTCTAGTTACTCTTGGTGCTCGGCGACCAGTACGGCATCTTGCGTCAGTGGCTATGGCGAAAATTATATCAAATGGTGATAGTATTTCTATATACTCTAGAGCTAGCAGTTTACAAGGTTTTCTTTCCGATGGGAAGCGCAGTGATCCTCAGCGAGTTGCAGGTAGGATGTAACCTGGAAATTGTTGTTGAGCTATTGCTCATTATTGTTTAAAATAGCGTAGGTTGAAGAGATGTTTTGGAATAAAGATTAATATTGGTCACCCTCCTAAGCAGAACAGAAATTTTGGCCTTTCTTCTTTGCTCTTTGGAATGCTTTCTATCGAGCACAGCGAGCATCCATACATTTCATTAAGTTCATCCATGCGTTTGGTTACTACTCTATTTGTACTTGGTCTTGTATTCCTAAGTTTATAGAAACAATCTCTTTCTAGGTGCTGCCCAATGCTTGGGGGAGCTGTATCGTCATTTTGGGAGGAGAATTACTTCTGGCTTGTTCGAAACAACAGTTATTGTGACAAAATTAGTGAAGTTTAACGAGGTATTGCGGCTCAACTTTACGATTCTCTAGGTTCTTGCTGTCGTTTGGAAGAGTAAACTTAATTGGTTTAGCGGAATCATATGTAGTCTACCTGTATGGGTCATATCTTTCTATCATCGATTATTTAGAAAGAACTATACGCTGTGAAAATCTCAAATAGGTATAGATTTGCGGCAGTGAAGGGATTAACTCTCTGCAACCGTTGTTACTGTGTCCTAATATCTCCGTAGATATAGTTTGGTGTATGAACCATTTTATGCCTTTTCCTAGTCTCCAAATCTGCTGTTTCAGTTTTTCTATCATAGAATTCATTTTCACTCAGCTATCATTATCTATAATTTTTTTAAAGAAACTTGTGGAAATCAATGAGAACTGACCTGTATAGTGCTTTCAGGATTTTGTGAGACAGGAAGCCTTTATCTTGCTTCACAATGCGCTCGAAGGCTGCGGTGGTACAGCTGCTGCCACTGCGTACTCTGAAGCATACCGTCTGATCACAAAATATTCCACTTTGGACAAATCATTCGTAGTGAGAATTGCTGCTGCTCGTTGTTTGAAGGCCTTTTCCAACATTGGAGGACCTGGTCTTGGTACTAGCGAATTTGATACTTTAGCGTCTTACTGTGTCAAGGTCAGTTTGATGTGCTAGTGAAGCCTGCATGTTTTAATTCGGTCTTCTTTCATTCTCTTGGTCGGCTGATGTCTATCTCTGAATATGTATTTGCCTCTTTTAATGTAGGGTATTGAAGATTCGGAATCATCTGTTCGCGATGCATTTGCGGAGGCTTTAGGCTCATTGCTTGCGCTAGGAATGCATCCGGAAGCGCATGTAGACTTAATCTCTCAAGCAAATTGCTTCCTTCTTGTCTTCATAATTTTGTGTTTTATGGAGTTGATTTTTGTTTGTTAGGTCCAACCTAGAGGTAAAGGTCCATTTCCGCCAGCAAAGAAACTGGAAGGTGGTTTGCAGAGGCATCTAATTGTACCCTTCACAAAAGGTAGTGTTATGAGTCATTGGAGATAGAATTGCAAGCAATTCTGACAATATGATGACATATTGTAGTAGCAATCGTGTTTTGCCACATACGTTTTATACCTTTTATATTTAGCCTTTCAAATTGTAGCAGAACTTCTTTAGCCCCTATTATACTGCCATTGTGCGGAGGCGTGCGCAGTAAGATGAGATAGCTGTCATAATGGCACACATAGTAAATTAAACATACTTGATTAGTTAGAAACTAGAATATGGTCTGACCTCTTGAAATAATACAGTTTTTATGACAGGATCTATGTGGGTAAACTTTTGGTTCGTTAACTACCCAGATTTGGGATATATATACATTTTTTTCTTTTCAAATTGGTTTCTTTTTCCGCGAAGCGCTAATTTTTTTCTGTCATAAAAAATTCCTAAATCGCAGCGGTTGGATTACGGGCAAGGAACAAGCGGTTTGGTTTGGCACTGTCATGGGTGTTCTTTTTACAGGTAAACAAACACTGGAACTATAAAGAAAAAAATTGTGTTGTTCTTGTGATTAGTTTAAATTTTGCATTTTAGACTGACAATACAACAAATATAAACTTGGCATGGGTCTTTTTCGGAAATCACACCAATTGTTATCAAGGGTTATACATCTGCATACTGCCTATATTGCCATATCATAAGACCTGCATTTTTGCTTCTTGTAGTGAACCTATTCCTAGGGTCTCTACGATATTTTGTACATTCATATGTTCAGTTCGGCACCATGCCCTTATAAACTTATTAAGTGTTGAGTTGAATTTTGCAGGCCAATAGGATAAAGTATTTGGATCCAGATAGTGAGCTTCAGGACTATTCTTTGCTTGTCATGGACATGCTGCGGGGTGACTCTTCAATTGATGCTCATGCACTGGTACGTGATATTTCTTTCATTTTCTTGCAATTCCAACCTTATCAATCATACTTCTATCTATCAAAATATCACCTTTGCAACTCTAATGCTGTGCTCGGAATCATTGATTTTTCTTTTTTTTCTGCATAGCTTGAAAACAAAGAGGAGACATTGCTAACTTTAATTTATGTTCCCACTTTTGAAGGCATGTGTTCTCTACATCCTACGGGTTGGCGTAATTGATCAAATGATGGAACCAAGCCAGAGAAGCTTTGCCGTTTTTCTCGGAAAGCAGGTTTTGCAGTTTAACTGAACCTCTCTTTGTTCCTGCAAGTCAGTGCTACATATATTCAAGATTTTAATTTTCTACAACATAATCGTTTTTTATTACTGAAACGAATGCAGCTTCAGTCTTCAGATGCTAGTCCATCAATGAAAATTGTTGCTTTGCGGGCTTTGTCATACACGTTAAAAACACTGGGAGAGGCAAGGCTGCTACTGGCACAAATATTTCTGATTTACTTTGTCATGAAAGTTTTGTTTTCTTTAGTTTAATAATAAAGTTTTTAAGCTCGATTTTTATTTGTCTGCTTGCAGGTTCCCCATGAATTCAGGGAATTTTTTGATGACACAGTGGGTGCAGCTTTGTCACATTTTTTGGACCTTGTAAGCTTTCACATATCTTGTTTTGATAGTTACTCTCAACACGAGTCCTTTGCATCTTTTTATCTTTTCTTTACCGCATTTACCAAAGAATTATACTTCTTTTCAGCACTCCGATATTCTTAACTTTTTCACTCTTTTAGACTCCAATCTTCCTTATATACGTGTTTCTTGTTTATTACTAACATTGCACTGAAAGACATGTTTCGATTGTACATCTTGCTACTACTGGACGTAAAACTGTTTCATCTGCTATAAAAGTCTATATATCAAAAGTTGGGTAAACAAAACCTTTACGAATAGAAATAGAGGGTTGGAATAGGCCGTTATCACAGTAATTGATAGGTAGGTAAACAATCCTTCGTGCATAGAAACAGGGGGTTAGAAGAGGCCGTTATCACACTAATTTCGGATTGCTCTTCTGAATGTAGTAGCTTGATATATTGAATATCCGGACCCAGCTTTGTGTAGCGTTTATTAGTTTTGCATGTCATGCAAACATGAATATCTGGGTACATTGACTCAAATGACAACCCAAGGATAATTGTATATGCATCATTGACAAAACTAAACTTGGTTTGTCCAGGTTCGTGTTGAGGCTGCTTTAACTTTACGTGCTTTGGCTGAAGTTGATCCCACCTGCGTTGGTGGGTTGACTTCTTATGCTGTAACCACTGTTCATGCTTTACGGGAAAGTTTATCCTTTGAAAAGGTAATACTAAGTTCGTTTTCTTTTTATAGTACGATGATATCATGTTTATGTTTCTCTGAGTCTCTTGTGAGTTTGACATGGGTATTTTTTTATTCAATATATTTATCACACCTGCATGCATGGCCTGCTGCATTTGTATAATATATTTCTACTGAATATACTTTCATTAGTGCAAACCAAGAAAGTCTATCAGTGATATTACTGTGGTGAATTTGAAAAAAAGAGATCTTTATATCATGAAAGACATCATATTTTCCATTTATATGTTTATGGCGTCCTTGGCCGTCATCTAATTGAAACAATTTCATGACGTGGAACCGCTTATAATTCACCATTACATTTTTTGAAGGGGGGCAAATTGATAAGTGGTCTTGCTTCTTTGCATGGGCAAGCAGCAACTTTGGCAGCTCTAGTTTCCATTTCTCCTGGACTCTCTCTTGGTTATCCTGCTAGGTAATAGTCTTCATAGCTCCCTCATGATCGCATCTTATTCATTGTTTCACCACTTCAAACTCAACGTTAATGCTTGTGCCAACAAATTATTGTTATTGGGCATCGGATTGTTGCATGTAGGCGGTCTATTTGTCATCTCTGTGAGCCAATGAGGAAATCTTCCCTCTACTCCTGTAAACTGCTCTCTTGTTCATTGCCTTAGACAACTAGATGAACCTTAAACTCGTAGTACTCTCGACGGTTTCTGAGAGTTTGTCATCGCCTCCTTTTCCTAATAAAACTAGTCCATGGCCATACACCATTTTCGTGGCATGAAATAAAAAAGGGATATTGTGCTAGATAGTCTCTCAACCTGCCATGACTTGCTAGAAAAAAGCCAATTCAGAACTTCCATTATTCCAATTGCAAAACTTTCTTGTAATTTCTTGTTCACAGATTGCCAAGGTCAGTCCTTGAAGTTTCAAAGAAGATGCTAACAGAATCCAGGAGAAATATTACAGTCGCCTCAAGTGAAAAGGAAGCTGGATGGTTATTGTTATCATCACTACTAAATTCTATGCCAAAGGAGGTAATTTTTCATCATTGTCTTCAACTGAAGTGTCCGGAGCGTGTATTGTCTTATTCAACTCTACTTTAATATATAGGAGTTCGGGAACCAAGATTTTGATATTCTTATCTTGTGGGCTGACGTCTTTACTGGAAACCCAGAGCAGTTGATCAAACAACCTGCAGATTTAAAATCTACGTTATGGTAGGTGGCCCTTGATGCATTAAGCCTTGTTTTAGCTCCTGGTAGCGACTAGCGAACCATGTTTTTCTTTTATTTGACACATCAGGAAACAATGCACATGCCTTTATAATAGAATTCGTTCATACTGGTCTTAAAACTCTATGTCTTAGTTGATTTTTCACACATTAATAGCTGGTATGAGAGGCTGAGTCCTCAGTTCTCCCTGATTGCTTCATGTTCAAGAGTAACAAAAGTGATTAGTCTACTATTTTGTTCTTGATAAAAAGCAAATGATCAGTGTTCTCCTTTTTGCAGTGTGTGGTCTGCTGCAGTTGACGCACTCACAGCTTTTGTGCGACGTTTTGTCTCTTGTGAGGATGGTATTCTACTTCAACCAGTTCTGGCAAACCTCCGTAGGTATGACATTACTGATGCTTCATACAGTTTTTGTCTACCCGTAATTGCTAATTTTAACAATTCAGCTATTTTCATTTGATAGCAAGTTCTCTTATCCTTTACCTGTATAATGAGAAAACTGATATTATCTTCTTGGAAACAGCGCTTTGTCTTATGTATCGGCAATGGCCACCAAACGGTTGCCTGATGTCAAAACTTTGGTCGACACACTCATCATAAGAATATTGATAGCGTATCAATCCATCCCAGATCCCTTGGCTTTTAGAAGTGAGCATCAGCAAATTATTCAGCTATGCACAGCACCATATAGGTAATGATTAATGTCATCCCTAACTTGCTATCTCTAATATACCTTTATAAATGTATGCTAAGGACATGATTTGATAAATCTCTTTGTTAATCACTGAACTAGTCATTCCTTAATATCTGTTTAAATGAAAGGGATCCTTCTGGATTTGAGGAAAGTTCGTGCTTGAAAGCGCTCCTTGACAAAAGAGATGCATGGCTTGGTCCCTGGATTCCTGGCAGGTGCCTAAATTTTCATCTGTATCTATTAGTTTGCATTCCCTAAGGAATTTTGTTGCATTTTTTTCCTCACATATTCTTGATCACGCCGTAGGAGATGTAACTTTTTATGAATTTTGATCCAGAGATTGGTTTGAAGATGAGCTTCGCTATTTTCAAGGTGGGGAAGATGGTCTAGCACCAAGTGTATGGGAAAGTAAAGTTTCTAGTTTTCCTCTGGTAAGCGCAATGCACTTTTTGGCGACAATTTGTTCGTAGTGGTGGCGCTGGTTTTTATCTGGCTACACACTTGTGACACTTGTCGTTGTTATTCATGCCCAACTCTTATTCAAATTTTTTGTAATCATGAAGCCAGAGACTGTTAAAAAGACATTGGTGAATCAGATGGTTCTCTGCTTTGGTGTCATGTTTGCATCTCAGGTTTGTGATCATTATATGTCCAGATAGATCCTTGTTTGCTATAACATTTGTCATTTTGATAGTCTGAAATAATTTAACCTTTTCTTCTCAGGATAGTCATGGGATGCTCTCACTTCTTTCGGTCATACAACAGTGTATTAAAGCTGGAAAGAAGCAACAATGGCGTACAGCCAGCTTGACTAACATCTGTGCGGGTCTTCTTGCCGGATTAAAGGTGCTCTCAATAATTGTTTACTAGTTTTGTGCGTTTCAACGAACCGTAGTAAAACGATTAGTTAAGATAGTTTTATGGTAAATATACAACCATGTACTGGTGAGTTTGTATTCTTCGTGTAGGATACTGAGGCCTGAACTCAGATGATGTAGATGCTAGAAAATACCCATAACATAACATTCTATGAAGGATTAAATTAATGAAACAAAGCACTATTCTTCGAGTATGAATGTTTTGTGCTACAATGCCAATTACTGTGCTCAAAAACTCAATTGTATCTGAGTTCAGATCATTTACCTCTTGTGAAAAGGAAGATAATATGTTTCTGTTAGATTCAAAAATTCATGTTAAATTTATTTCTTACAGGCTTTGCATGCTCAACGTCCTCAGCAACTAAGGACAGAGGTACTGAGCACAGGGCAAGCCATTTTTCAGGTATTTTATTTCAAATAAAGATGCTAGTTCAGAATTATGAACCTAGTCTCAAAATTGATTCACTTATTTTCTTATATATAACTTTGATGTTTCTGTTGCAACAGAATATTTTGACAGAGGGAGACATCTGCGCGTCGCAACGCAGGGCAGCATGTGAGGGTCTTGGTCTCCTAGCTCGTCTTGGAAATGACGTCTTTACAGCAAGAATGGTCTGTCCACAATGCTATCTATACAGAGAATTCTGTTGTGACCCTATCTTAATGCTCCTTAAAATTTGATGTTTATGGGATTTTAATTTAGTGTATACCATGTGTCTGCTTTTGATTGTTCACTTATATCCTAGTTACAAAAATCGGTACTAGTTTTCTGGTCTAGATGGCCGTTTTATCTTTAGTGATAGGAAGTTCGACAAAAACACTCCTTTTTTCTCACATATGTTTCTGCATGGTGATAAATAGACCAGACTGCTTCTTGGCGACCTAAGTGGGATAACAGATCCAAACTATGGTGGATCCATTGCTCTTGCACTTGGCTGCATCCATCACAGGTGGAGTTTGGCTTCTAACTTAAACGTTCTGTTTAATATGTGCTGAATATCAATAAAATTGAAAAGTAGGGTACTATTTATCTGGTTGTGATGTTTTGAAGCTGTTAAGTTCGGATATCATCCAGCTTTACAGATACGTATTGTTTTACATATTGAAAGCTATTCTCTTATGTTGATCTGTTATATTTTAAGCTTGTATTTTGTACATGGCCTGCAGTGCAGGAGGAATGGCATTGTCGACCTTAGTACCCGCTACTGTTAGTTCACTCTCATCTCTGGCCAAAACTCCCGTTCTTGGTCTTAAGATCTGGGCCTTGCATGGGCTTCTTTTGACCATTGAAGCTGCTGGTTTATCATTCGTATCTCATGTTCAGGTAAACTACATCGTTTGAATGCACATTTTTCTAATCTTGCCGTTCGGTTTTAAAAGATCTTATTTTGGTGTTCCGCCTGTTGGTATTTGATTAGTTGTCAATCTAAAATGAAATCAAGTGGATATTTGGCCAAATGAGTTGACTTGGCTATGACCTGAATCTGTTAATGTTTGGCGAAGAGAAATTCTCTGGTACAGTTCAATAGTTGTAACTTTTAGGATGTTTAATAAATTTTGCCATCCTAATATAAGTTGCTTAATTAGATTTGTTAATTATTGAGAGGGCCCGAGCTCGATTTGATATCTCCATACACTGTCTCATGCTATCATTCTCGTTCTGTATACATTATTAGGCAGCACTAGGACTTGCCTTGGACATTTTATTGAGTGAAGAAAGTGGATGGATCGATCTTTCCCAAGGCATTGGACGCCTTATCAATGCTATTGTTGCTGTCCTTGGCCCTGAGCTTTCTCCTGGCAGCATTCTGTTTTCACGCTGCAAGGTACCACTCTGGACCTTCCAACCTTGTCTTTCAGGAAAGGAAGATGCATGGTTTGCTCGTCCCAAAATAGTTTTAAGGAAAATTTCCTTGTTGGATAAGTAAAGAAAGATGCATGCATTGTATGTAAGGAAAACTATCGTTCTCGTTCTGAATAAATTTTCTTTCAGTCTGTTATTGCAGAGATTAGTTCGTGGCAAGAAATTCCAACACTACTTGAGTATGTAAATGCTTCGCCTTGTCACAATCAATTTAATCTATTGTTACTACTGTATAATGATCTCAATCTTTGTCAAGCTTATTTGTTTTCTACATCCAAATGTTTTCAGGAGCGTCTGTTTTACCCAGCAGCTTATTCTTTTTGCTCCACAAGCTGTCTCAGTGCATTCACACGTGAAGAATCTCTTACTAACGCTTGCATCAAGACAGGTCTTTGTTTTTTTTGCTCTCTTCTTTTCATAGGCAAGTCTTCAAGGGCTTCCTCTGATGAAAACTAGTTATATATTTTGTGAAACAGCCAATAATTAGGCGTCTCTCTGTGTCAACTCTTCGTCATCTGATTGAGAAAGACCCGGTAAACAGCATGCTTTGATATCTTCCCAGAATCCTCTAGTCTTGGAATTTATCGTACCCTCGAATTTATAGGATTCTTGTCTTTTAGGTTTCTATCATTGATGAGCAGATAGAAGGTAACTTATTTCAGATGTTGGACGAAGAAACAGATTCTGAGTAAGCAATTGTTCTTTCTGTAGTTTTTGTCTTAAATGTTGTTTTCTTGTGTAAGGTTTTGATTAACTTGCTTTTTGATGGACTGGAATTGTTGTGTTCTTGTAGGATTGGGAACCTGATCCGCAGTACCTTGATACGCCTGCTTTATGCGACATGCCCATCACGCCCTTCTCGATGGATGTCAATATGCCGCAACATGGTAATAGTTTTTCGTACAAATTTATTGGTCTTCTGTGGACTTCTCGTTGCTATAGTATGAAACTATGACAATGAAAATTTATTTGTTGCCTCATGATTGCCGCCATTCTGTTCAAAAGATTACTGTCAGGATTTTCATGTGTTATCTGCCTTCTTCTTCCCATAATCGATATAAATTTTGTTTTCTGCTGAAAGGCTCTTGCAGCATCCGCTGGACGAAGTGCTGAAACGAACAGTACAGATAATGATCCTGCTAGCGCAAGAGAGAACCTTGGAGATGATGATGAAGACATGGTTTCTAGCTCTAGTGGGAAATCTTTACGTGCCAATCCTGACAAAGACAAAGCCTTGAGATATCGAACCAGAGTTTTTGCAGCTGAGTAAGTGACGGATGTTTTTATTACCCACCCATTCCAGTCAATACCGTTGCCATCATTTTTAACGAGTTCCCCGGAATAGTTTGTTAGCGTAATATTTGATGGAAAATACAACTGATGTCTCGAAAGTTATACTGATGCTGAACCAAGTTTCAACAAATTCGTGAAGGGTTTCAGCATTGAGCCATTATGAAATGAAATTTTAAACTTCAGTTAATCCTGAGCACTTAATAACTAATGGTTGCAGCTCTCAGTCAAAATGCATACTAATTTATATAATTGTGTTCTGAATTATGTCATTTTAGCTAAATTAGCCTAACTGATTTTTCGACTCTAGGTGTTTGAGTCTTTTGCCAGAGGCTGTAGGAAAGAATGCTGCTCATTTCGATCTTTCATTGGCAAGGAAACTTGCTTCCGAAAGACAAAGCTCAGGTGACTGGCTAGTTCTTCAACTACAAGAGCTGATATCGCTTGCGTATCAGGTAAAGGAAAAGAATTAACTTTTTATAGCGCCATTTAAAGTATTCTGAAAATTTCTTAGAGGGAATTTTTAACAAAGCGTACCAAATTCTTCAGATAAGCACTATTCAGTTTGAGAACATGAGGCCGATTGGAGTTGGACTTCTTAGCACAATTCTTGAGAAGGTGATGCTTTCTGGTAGTTACATGTGGTTCTCTCGCTCCCCCCACAGTTTTCTATGTTTCATTTTTTTTTCTTCAGAAGAGATTCGATTTTTTTTCCCCACCACCCAATTCTTTGCCTCATAACATGTGTTTCTGGCCAAGGCCAATTCATATTCACCTTTTTGGTCTGGTGTGGTAGTTTACAGCAAAAATAATCTATAATTGTGTGATACTCTTGCAGTTCAAATTAGTAGCTGACCCTGAACTTCCTGGACATCTGCTGCTTGAACAATATCAGGTGCGCCCCATGCAAAATTATTTCTTAACAAACAAAGATTGATTTAAGATTTTTAATGAACATAACAGTTACTCACAGTTGAACATAACAGGCTCAACTTGTATCTGCTGTTCGTACTGCCTTGGATGCATATTCTGGCCCTGTTCTTCTGGAAGCTGGGTTACAGTTGGCCACAAAGGTGAGCATGACATCTGTAATGCTTTTTCCTTCATATTTTGTGCCCTTGCGTTGCTAAATTAATGTGCGTAATCATTCCAGATAATGACCAGTGGAATAATAAGCAGTGATCAAGTTGCAGTCAAACGCATATTTTCTCTACTTTCACGTCCGCTCAATGACTTCAACGAATTATATTATCCTTCGTTTGCTGAATGGGTCACAAGCAAGGTGCGTAAGCAACAAAATGTTAACTGTCTTTTCTTTTCTTTTTTTTTTTTAATTTGGCTTTACCGAGTAGACTTATTCTTGCAATGTAGATCAAGATCAGGCTTCTTGCTGCACATGCCTCGCTTAAGTGCTACATATTTACATTCTTGAGAAAACACCATGGTGAGGTGCCAGTAGAATTTGAAGCGCTATTGCCATTGTTTTCGAAGAGTTCAGACCTGATTGGGAGGTACTGGATTCAGGTCCTAAGGGGATACAGTTATGTTTGCTTATTTCAAAACCTCAAAAGAAGTGTGAGTCAACACTTAATAGTATTAATTTGTCTCTTTTAGCTGAACACTTCTATCCTTGTGCTCCCCTATCTTCTAATAAGATCTTTTGACGTGCTACAGCAGTCCTCGATCTTAGATGAAATCCCGCCACATACTTTGTCAAGAAGGCTGCAGCCTTGTCTGGAAGAGGCATGGCCTGTGATCCTGCAAGCTTTGGTCCTGGATGCAATTCCTGTGAATCTTAGTGTAGAAGGAATTTCTGATAGGTCCTTAATATCTAGACATCGCATGGTAACACTAGAGGTGGAAGATTATCAGTTTCTATGGGGCTTCGCTGTACTTGTCTTATTTCAGGGGGTGCATCCAGTTTCTAATACAGAAGTAATACCTTTTGGCTCAGCTAAATTAAAAAATAGTGGAGACTCCAGCAGTAAGGAATCTTCGTTCCAAGGCCTAAAGTTATATGAAATTGCTTTACCAATTTTCCTATCTCTTTCTGCGGAAAGATTTTTCACCAGTGGGTTTCTTAGCATAGATCTCTGCCAAGAACTATTGCAGGTAGGTTCAAATATTTTATTTCCTCTGAAACTCTTCTCACTCTATTAGCTAACGAAAGGGTTTAATATTGGTTGAAGCAAACACATGCTCCCTCTTTTGGAACACATAATACCTTATGCCTTGTGCTGGCTTCTGCTTTATCCATGTCCTAGCGCAATAAGCTGTTAGCTTTGATTATTTATCCACTACTCTGATTGGATCCATTTCCTTTTGTGACCCATCCAGGCTTTCTCGTATTCCTTTTGTATGGACAGTTCATGGGATATGCTTGCAGTATCCGTCGTACAGCAGGTACACGAGTTGTTGATGTGACTGAAACCATCGCTTTTCATTGAAAATTTACTTTCCAGCTTTCATTTATTCACTTTTCTTAAGTTTGGAAATGAGGTTCAAAGGCATTTGTCTATTTGTATTCTTTCTCTGGTCATTTCCCTTGCAGGAGAAAGTATTATATCACTCATCATTATTTCTGTTACGCTGCCATAGGCATAGCAACAGATATTACATATTTCATGCTCATAATACCATTTTTAAATGAGATTTCCGCGTACCAACCTATTACTGTTAACTTTTCAAAACTATATATGCCTTGTTCAATCAGAAAATATGCAACTATTATATAATTTTGTTTTCACGTTTCAACAGATTTCAGAAAACTGTCCAAAAGATTTTTTTGAAAGTGAGCAGTTTGCCTACTCGACCATTGAACTCTGTCTGGGGTACCTATTCAAAATTCTCCACAGGTGCGCACTTACCAGGATATTTTTTAAAGCTGTGTCCAGTTCTGTTTATTTTGAACCTGAAGAATCATGTCTTGAAATTGCATCTGAAAGAAACGATAACAAAGGCTTCTTCTTTTCTGTTTCAGGCATAATGAAATATCGCCAGATGATGATGACATTTTGGATAATTTGCTGTCTCCTCTATTTATCACCATAAAGACACTAGTGACACGTTTTGAGTTGAAGGTAACGTGTTAACTTTGAAGGAGTTTTGCTATATTTGTTGCATTTTTGGATATCTGTTTTATTTGTTGCACTCGTCATATTTAACTAATGATTGCTGGTATGATGCAGAATCGTTTGCTGTCGGCACCTCTGGCGCTACTGTTAAGTGGGTACAAGTGCATCCGGCAAGTTCCCACTGACGCCTACCTACCAAAAGCTCTTGAGATTGTGAAGTCCACCAATGAGTTGTTGCTTAAACTTACCAGAACCTCGTCACAAAAACCTTCTACTGGTATGAAAATTGAATTCACAATTAATGTGATAATATGATAAATAAGGGCCAGTAACATTTTAGCTACCTGGGCCGAAACAATAACCTTGTTCTTAGATAGAAGCATATACAAACTACAACACTGATATACCCTATGTGGCGTTTTCTCAAAACAGAAATGCATCGCCAAGTGTTTGAAAGAATGAACTGATAATAAGTTTATATACAGATGTAATTGGGTTAACTTTTTGTCTACTAAGCTGATTAGGGGTTGTTATCAGATGGTGTCAAATTTCTGTTATAGATCATTATCGTTTCTGTCTTTTTTTGGGGTCCCCCATGTTGCAGATGCAGAATGGTGAAGTTGATGTGCTGCAACTTGAAAGCTTTTGAGTACATCTTTAAAACAGTGAAAAAAGTTTGTAGACGCTGTTTAATCGAATCGTTTATTGCAGATGCCACTAATGTTGCTGCCGATAGTAGTGTCCATCTAAGAGCAATGTTTGGTGCTTGTGTTCACATGGTTGGTGACCTGACTAAGGATTGTATCGACGGTATCCATCTTGTGGACAACAAGAGATCAGGGTTACGCAAGCTTCTTCAGTTGAAGCTTGCATTTTGTCTGGAACAACTCTTTTCACTGGCTAAACTTGCTTACGAGTTCGACTGTCCAGGAGATGAAACTGAGACCAATTCTATCTGTAATGCCGCGTTGAAGAGTTGCCACATTACTATAGCAGCAGTAGTTAAAGATTTCAATATCCAGGTAACTGAGACTTGCCTTCTTGTCATATATAAGTTATCAAGCTCTTAACAGTATTGGTTCAAAAAATATGCAGGTTCAATCTACTGCCTTACAAGTGCTAAAAAGCTTGGTACAGCGTAACAACAGCACAGAGGAGAAAAGTTTTGTGATCTTCTTTGTTGGGGAACTTATTGGAGATATCATCACTCTGATGCAGAGGGCGCTTCTGGTTGTTTTCTCGTTTCTCCCTTCCAATATCAACAGAATTTGCTTTCTCGGATATGATAACTGACTTGTTTCTTATTCTTTTGGATAGAAACCTATGAATAAGGAATCGGTGGTTATAGCTGGTGAATGCTTGCGGTTCATAATGCTACTTCAGACACAGTCAAATGTTGATGAACTTCAGAAGGGATTCATGAGCCTTTTTCTTGAATCCGTTCTCGTGGTTTTTTCTAGGACTTCAGATGGCATTTCTCAGGTTCCGTTCTTATCCCGGCCTGTAAATTCTGCATTAGACCTTTGTTGCTCCGCTTCAGGAAGTTTGTAAACTTCACTTTTTTTTTGTTTTTATGGATCAATTTCAGGAAGTCCTCGAGTTAAGGAATGTAGCTGTGAGGCTTGTTTCCCATCTAGCTCAGTTGCCTTCCTCGGGTCTTCACTTTAAGGATGTTTTGCTGTCGTTGCCAACAACACACCGGCAGCAGCTTCAGGTTCTTGAATGCATCCATTTTTATTTACTGGCCTTTCCCTTTTATCAACCGAATTTATGCTTTCTTTTCCTTAATATATATGCTATCCGTTTGTTCTTTGTGGTTCAAACTTTCATCTAGTATAGAATCAGTTAACATTTCCTGCAAAATAAGTTAATTGATGGGTTGTTCTTTTGATGTTAGGATATTATCCGTGCTTCCGTTTCTCAAGAGAGCGCCCTTCAGAAGCCAAAATCCTTGGTTTCACCAATGGATATAAAATTACCAGCACCTGTGGTAGCAACACCTGAGAAAGTTTCATCTTCTACGGATATGATTAAAGCAGAAACGTTGCCAACACCAGTGAATCAGGTTAGCACAGTAGAAGAAAGTGGAGTCGACGAAGATATTGATGAGGACGAAGATGATGAAGACGATGATGATTGGGACACTTTCCAGTCTTTTCCTGCTTCGACAAGTCTTGAAGAGCCAGAGCCAAAGACAGAAAGTATTGCTGAAGAGGAGCCAGGCTTTCCTGGAAGCTCTTCTATTCAGGATGATGAATCAAGTGAGACAAATCATTCACCACTTGCAGAAGAAGCTGATGATGATCAAGACATTGCATCTGACTGTGCCGCTGACACCACAAGAGAAGATTCTGTTGACGAAAGCAAAGGGGTCGAGGAGGAGACATGTCTCACAGAAGAAGCTATTACAAGCGAGAATGACAAAACCTCATCCGGTGATCATCTTGTCGAAATGAAGGAAGAATCAGTTGAGAATCTTAAGAGTTCTGAACCTGAAAATACTGGAGTTGATATCAAGCCTACTTCAGCTAAAGCAGATTCGCCCTTGGATGATACATCAGATGATCTCGAACCGCAAAAGTTTCAAAAGCCACTCGAGGATGACCGTGTTGAAACTGATGTTGTTGTATCGGACAAGACAATGGCTGGAAATAAGAGCGAGGAGGATTAAACATTAGAGGACTAATACGTTAAACGCCTCTCTTTTTTTTTTTTATTCGTGAAAGAGTTGTGACTTGTGAGTTTGAGAGGTTATATAACTGCTACTCTGATCAATTATTGTTCAGGTTGTGTTTTCTATCTGCGTCATTGAACGTAAAACGGCTTTGGTTTTCTGAACGCAAAACGACGTCGTTTTGTTGAGCGTGAAACGATTTCGTTTTGATAAAACGTGAAACGACACCGTTTGGATGAGCGTGAAATGACGCCGTTTGGCTGAGCGTGCAACGACGCCGTTTGGCTGAGCGTGAAACGACGTCGTTTGCCAAAGGCGTGAAACGACGCCGTTTTGGCTGAGGCGTGCAACGACGCCGTTTTGGCTGAGGCGTGAAACGACGCCGTTTTGGCTGAGGCGTGAAACGACGCCGTTTTGGCTGAGGCGTGAAACGACGTCGTTTTGGCTTAGGGGTGAAACGACGTCGTTTGCTGAGGCGTGAAAATACGACGTTTTAACGAATGATGAAACGTCGTTGCTTAATAAAAGTGAAAGTCGTCGTTTTCACTGGACACCAAAAGCTGTTGTTCAATGAACATGAAACGTCGTTGTTTTGATTAATCGTGAAACTTGTCGTTCTGTGATGATGAAGCGACGTTGTTTGATGCATCATGGAACGGCGTCGTTCTTATTAACGCAAAACGCTGTCGTTTGTTGAATCCTGTAATGCCGTCGTTTTGACTGAAATGAAACGCCGTCATTTCGTCACTATTGAAACGCCGTCGTCAGATCCAAAATTATTTTTGGAGAAGACGACCTTATCGAAACGAGGAAAACAAAAATTCGATTTTGAATTGCTGTGAATGGAGAGCAGTCGCTGCTCTTCTCATCCGTAATCAAATAGTCAATTCTTCAAAGCCTTCTTCTTCAAACACCCGTCAATTGGTTTCCATTGAAGCCACACCACCTGACTTCCTAATCTAAACGAAGAAAAACCAATAATTCGACATGTGCCAGCTGATTCTTCGCTTAGAATATGGGCTCCGGCTGAAGACCGATCCCATATCCACCGACTAGTGTGTTCAACTGGCTTCTTCTTATTCAAGTCAGATCTGGCTTTTGAAATGAGCATGTAACGCGTGTTTCTTGGAGGAGTGCAAAAATGATATGATGACGGATGATCCTTCTAGGTGATGATTTGGTGGCTAATCTGGAACAATTGTTGAGCCAAGATCACACTATTACAGAGGTGACAAGGACAAGACAAGTGAGCTTCTTCTCAGTCTCCAACGAGCAAGAGATCGCCTGCTCCAAAAAACAAAAAAACAAAGTACGGTGCTGTGGATGAAGAAGATGTTGAGATGCCCAAAAGCAGAGGGTTTTGAAGCATAAAAAGATCTTTAACTTGCCGCCTTGTTTAGAAGAGGCATGGCTCGTGATTTCTGTGAATTTCTGATACGTCTTTAATAGCTAAACATCCCAGTTTCAACAGACACTTACGCAAGAGTGCCACCGACTGATAAACGCAGTGCCGAAAAATGTGGTAAGTATGAACTTGAAGAGCCATTGCTAATGCCTTTACACATCAAGATAAATCATATTAGCATTGACAATAACAATAAAATGAAAGAAGGCAAAACATAAATAAATGAAACTCAGAAGGAGCAGAAGCTTTCTTCCTATTTTATCATCAACACCATAGTGATTAAAGATCCTGATAATTAACAACAATGTTACAATCCGAGATCCATATAGCTGAGAAGTCAAAAGGAACAAAAAAGAGAAAGAAACTCGAAGAGAATGTTACTGTACCCAAGAGGTTTGATATTCCGACAAATATGTTGGCCGTGTCTGATGGTACTCCGGCACTTTTGAAAACGGTAGAAGAGAAATAAATAAAAAACAGCATTTATACCAGATAGCTGTTGCAAAGCAAACAGGGTTGATCCA
>OVBB01000770.1:0-18581 GCA_900406415.1 Isatis lusitanica
TTTAATATATTGAAATCTATAAACAGTTTGTTTTAATTATTTTTAATATTTCACTTAGATAATCGCAAAAACTATGTTGAATAGATGATTTTGGTAATTTTGTTTCTTCTTTTTGCACTCATTTAGCTTTTTGCAAAATATACATAAACAGATAAAATATACATAAACAGATAAATTAGTATTAAAAACTTTTGGATTGGATATTTTTATTGAAACGAAATAGAATACAAAGAAAATAACGTATAACTAACGGAATACCATCCCGTGCATGCGCAGATAAAAAACTTCACTAAACAAGTAACATCTTTTAATCTAATATTAAGCATAGAGAAATGATAGATGAACCAAATAAAAAGAAAATATTAGTAACATCATTAAAAATAAAATAAACTATTGGACTTATATAAAGAATAACCAAACAAACAAAAAGATGAAAAAAAAATAAATCACCAACAGAATGATATTATACAATTAATGATAAGAAAAAGTATAAAATAGAAAATAAAAAAATTTTTGGGAAGAGAAAAAGCAAACACACATCCGGTAGATTGCTAAAAACCACAAACATATTGTTTTAATCATTTTCTTTAATATTTTACTTAGCTATTCGCAAATATTATGTTTAATGGGAGATTTTGGTAACAAAATTTTTTTTTCACTCGCGTAGCTTTTCGCAAACATTATACGTATTGTGGAAAAATATTATATAAATGATATAGTATTTTTTAAAATATACATAAATGAACATATAAATATTAAAATATTTTGGATAAGAAAGTTTTATTAAAATTAAATATAATACAAAAAAAATAAACATATAACTAACAGAACACCACCCCGCGCATGCGCGGGGTTAGCAGCTCTTCTAGTTAAATCAATTTTACAATCGATCTGTTTTCTAAAACTAAAGTATATGTTCTTTCAATTATCTACATATTTGGTTACCTAATAAATTTAATCAATTTTAGTCAATTACGCCGGTGTCAGTAACTTTTTATTTATTTTGTAAGAAGAAATATAAAAATAATGTATTGTACATATCTTTCCAAAGTATAGGATCTAGGCATGAAAGATTGACATTTCACGAAGAAAAGGAAAAAACTCTTGAGCAATAAAACACATTACCAAAACACGATCTGTTTTCTAAACAAATATATAATTTGTTCTTTTTTGGGACAACAACTAAATAGATATAAATAATGTTCTTTTCAATAATGTACATATTTGGTTGTCTAATTAATTTAATCAAATTTAGCCAGTTATGCTGGTTCAGTAATTTCTGATTTATTTTTAGGGAGGGATCTAAAAATAATGTATTGTATATTTATTTCTAAAGTAAAGGATTTCTTTCCAAATATAGGATTTAAGCATGAAATAATGACCTTTCACAATAGAAAAGAAATAAAATCTTGAGCAATAAAACACATTGCCAAAACATATTGTTTTAATAAAAGGGAAAAAATAACATATTATTTATGGTAAACAAGATAAACAAAAAGAAAACCTGTATCCTGACAAATATAAATAGTCTCTCTAAATACAAAATTTAATTTTATAAAATCAAGAAAGACTTAAACATACAAAAAAATGGAAAGATCAGCGTTGATATTCATTGGCATTCTACTTTTTTCAACATGTGAGTCTAAATCAAATTGTATTCTTCTATTTTATTCAACTATGTCCTCCTCAGCATCATATGATTCATCATTGTATATGTCAATAACATACATAATTTTGTATAGGTACACCAATTCTGGCACGACGTGCATCTCGACATTGCCAGACTAATGCTGATTGTGCTGGATTCTGGTGTCCAATACCAATAGGACATGTCTTTTGTCATTGGGGTATGTGTCAATGCCCCGAACGACAAGCATCGTCGTTACCCGATAATACCAACTGTGGTGTGGCTACTTGCATTGACTATTGCAAGACAAAAGGCGAAGAAGCTTATGCTTGTCTTTTGAACCAATGTTACTGTCGCAAACCTCCTATGTAAATCTTACAAAACAAATTTCATTGTATATTTAAAATAAAGTTCCTTCAATCATCAAAACTCTTTTGTTAATTAATATATCAGTCGTTTGAAATAATTCAATTGAAAACTTAGTCTTGTTTGCTGTGTTTTTTCATGAATATTTTTTAGATTTATTCATGCATTTTTCTGGCATATATTTTGAATCAATGATTTGAAAGATTAAATCACTAAAGCAAAATATTATTATAATGATAAAAATTTAAGATGAAAATAATTTATCATGAACAAAAAAAATTATAATAAATTTACGATGATTTAAATATTCGTTTTATAGTTATTATAAAATTTTGTCGAAATCTTTTTTACTAACACGAAAGTATTTAGTATACATATAACGAAAAAATTACAATGAAAACATATATTCATTGTCATTTTGTCGTAATAACAAATTTAGGATAAAATTATTCTATCATAAAAAACAACAAAAAAATTTAGTAAACATTTTTTTTTAAAAACAATTGTTGTAAAATCATTATTAATTTTCTATCTATCATTAGAGGTGGCAAAATGGGTCAAGACCCATGGGTTCTTCGTTTGAGTAAACATTAATCTATTAATTTTTCCCATTAAAATCAAAAAATTTGAAAAACATAAATTATGTTTTATAATTCTGATAATTAAAAAAATTATGGGTTTATGGGTCAATATTAACTCATTTGACACATTCAATTTAATGGATCTAACCAAACACATTTATTAATGAGTCATGGGTCAATAAATGGGTTGGATTGATCCATGGCCTATAAATATTCAATCTATTTTTATTATGAGTTGGGTTGAGCTATTTTACCCATTTTTACACTCATAATCACGAAATTGCAAGACGAAGTCTGATTGTACTAGATTCTGGTATACCAAAAGACATGTCATATGTCACTGGGGTATGTGTACGGCTGAAGGCGAGGCGGTATCCAGAATTTTCGGCATACTTGCGACCCGTCTTGTCCCGTTCAATTTTTACGGAAGTCGCCTTGTTACTTGCCTTACGATGTACGAGTACTTGCAGTCACAAGTACTTGCCAAAAATTGGCCGTTATTTTGATTTGTTTTAGATTTGGATTTAAAAAACATTGCCAACGTTACCACTCCGAAATCTGAAGTCAAAGAAATCTGCACTCACTCTTTATTTTTGAGCAAGCCACGTTCTTCACAACCCCTCAAAAACAAATTTAAATGTTCCGAAGATACAACATCCAATAATGAACACTATATAATAAATATTAGGGAAAACGATCTATTTCCACCTCTGAACTTTCATATAGTAACATATCCACACAAAGTTTCAGCTTCGTTCCAAGTCCCCATAGTTTCATAGTTCAAAACCTCTGTCTCCATAGTTTCATAGTTCAAAACCTCTGTCTCCACAGTTTTATAGTTCATATTTTAAAATTTATTTGACACATAAATCTAGAAATTGAATTTATAGTTTATAATTAAACTAGGATTTTACCCGCTCTACGCGCGGGGTAAAGTTTTTTTTTTTTAATATTCGATAATCATAATAAATGATAATTATATGTTATATAGTAGATTAGTATATAAATTGTTACCATAGTATCATAGTAATCAAGTTTTATGTTGGCTGATATATTATATGTAGTTGTTTGTTGTATGATTTTTTTTTCTTTGTTGATGTTAGAAAATACTCCATCCGTTTTACAAAGAGTGTCATTTTAGAGGTTTATTTTTGTTTCATAATGAGTGTCATTTTCAATTTTTGATGCAAAATTTAATGGTTTTTCATGTTTTATAATTATTTATATTCTGTAGTTTGTTTTATGATTGGTTGAATTATGGTTAGGTAAGTAGTTAATGATGTTCTTATTTTGGAAAACCGACAAATTAATATTTTCTTAATTTGTATGCACAATCCTAAAACGACACTCTTTGTGAAACGGAGGGAGTATGTATTATGTAAGATTATATATCATTTTGATTAGTGTTTGAAGAATTGAAATTTTTATTATCTGAGATTATATATCATATAATCACAAAGTATAAATTATATTTTGTGTTGGTTTAAATTAAAATTTATAAATATTTTTCTATTTGTTAATTATATGTTTTTTCAGTTTAATAGTTTTTGAAATATTTTTATGAAATATAATAAAAGAAACTTTGTATAGTCAAATAACTATTTTTAAATATGAAAAAGTAACAGACTCGCAGAACATGAATAAAGAAAAAATCCTAGAATATTAAATTTTGTTAGTTGAATTTTCATTTTATTATATTTTTAATTATATATTTTTCAGTTTAATAGTTTTTGAAATATTTTTATGAAACATAATAAAAGAACTTTTGTATAGTCAAATAACTATTTTTAAATATGAAAAAGTAATAGACCCACGGGACATGAATAGAAGAAAAAATCTTAGAATATTAAATTTTGTTAGTTGAATTTTCATTTTATTTCCTTTTCATCTCATCCAATCATTTCCCAAATATTAAATTGAATTTTCTTAATTTTTCTTTCAAATAATTTTCCAAATATGAAGAGATATGTGGTTGAGAATATAATACAAGATATTAGTTAGATTTTAGGAGATTATTTTTAGAAACCAATGTTAATTAAATCTCCTAAATATTCACCAGTGGTATAGATTGTAAATTAAAGACTTTTTTCAAACATTTTTAAAAATGTACCTTGCAAATAATATTAGTAAGATGAAAAGAAGTGTTGATTAGATGGCATTCTAGTTGGAGAATGCTTATATGGGTATTTTAGATATGATGATGTTTAATTGTTTACTTTCTTAATAAGAAACAATGCTTTCTATGCACATTTGGCCATGTATTTATTATGATATACGGTCTTGGACTATGTGGCTATATATATTATGCAAAACCCCATTTTCAAGCCTCCTCCGTCTGTTCACACGAGCGATCAGATCATCAGCCCTCTCGTGTAAGGAATCCATCTGCATCGGACTAGCCTTACGTCTTTTACCCTCTTTGTCTATCGGTCGATCAATATTCTCTTGTTGATATCCACTTTCCATCTTCATGTTTCCATAAGACCACGAGTCACAAGAATGTCTTCTCACAATTATGCACTCTTTGCGTAACTCACTAGCTGCTGGAAGAGAAGATCTTGATCTTGAAAACATTGATTCTCCGATGAGGGTGATCACGATGACATTTGTGAGAACGAATAAAACCTTGGAGGTTGACATGTAAGTAACCATTCTAGGGATGGTGAATACGAAAAAACTTTTAAAAAGTTGAAGCCAATACGGGCCAAGAAATATTATAACGCAAAACACAATTACGATTAACGACAAGAAGAGGCGGTCGAGAAAATTGAGAAATGACTTCTTGTAGGTTCTTGGTCCATCATTGTTATACTTGATCTCTTGCATTGCCACTACCTGTTCCATTTATGCTTTAAGTAAACAAGGTTTAGTTAAAAATAAGATGGGAATCTTGAAGAAGCAGTAGAGGAAACTTATATATAGGGTTTAAGGGTAAGAATGTGGCTGAACTTGAAGTGACTCGGCTACTTTCGGATTATATTTATAGTGCGTGCTTGCATGTATGCAGCTTGAGATTTTATATAGTTTAAAGGGTTCTTCCTCGTTAAGATTAAACTAATCACATGGTTCAGTCTTATATTTTACTTAAGCTTTTTTAAGTAACCATGTGGATATGAGTGTACTTTTGAATTATTAACTGCCTTTTTCTGCTATGTAGACTGTTTTATTATATTTCACCAACTTCATTTTTCAAGTGCATAAATACATAATTAATTGGATATTGAGATTAGTGAGAGAGAGAACCAATCCTCAAAGTTGAACTGAAGCACGTCGAGGACAATTTTTTTATGTGTCGTCATACTTTTTTTTTGCGCACACGTCGAAAGTAAAAGTGACGTGTTTGTCTTTTGCTCGCAAATATCAAGTGTAAAAATATATTAATACAAGTGGAACCGAAAGTTTAAAGTGTAAAACAAAAGACATATTAACCGGTCTTCCGTTTGAAATTTCTTTCATGTTAGGAATTGGAATATATTTATACTAACTTGTTATCCGACTTCTTGCGTAGCATTTACAGAAATTCATGTCTATTAATATACTGAATCACCTGTTTTATTTTTGTTAAACTATGATAAGCCCAAAGCTTTAAGCTTCTTAATGCATAATCTAAAAGTAAGTGATTGTGCGTGCCGCATGTGGCACTTAGATTAATGACAGCTCGTGTTTTAACACAAACAAAAGAAACCATAAGTGCATGGTAAAATATGCGGTAGTATACGTGGAAAAGTCAATACAAAAACAAAGTAAGAAACAAAAGCAAACAAGTAAAAAGGCAATTATTTTTTTTTTTTTAAATTAAACAAAGAGGCCTAACAAAAGCAAAGAAAATGATAAACAGTTAGTGCGACTACAGAAAAAATTGGATCAGTGGTAATTTAGGTGACTAAAAACGATTCAACGATCAGAGAATAGTGCAAGGGTATTGATTAAGTGCATGTGACTAACCAACTTCTATAGTACTAATGGAATTTTCCAATCATAAATAAGTGTGAAAATTTTCATCTAAGAAATCAAGTAAATAATAAGGACCCACATCAAGTTTCACCATGAGTTTAACCACACCATCTGTTAACAAGTTGGTTGGATCTTCGTCTCTTAGTTCCTCCATAAGGGATAATGAATTAGTTTAGAGAAGAGGAATCTCTTGAATTTTCATATTTTTGCCAATCTTTTAGATTTGTTGTGCGATTTCCTCCCCGTTTTCTTTGGTAACGGAGGACGTTGTTAATTTACTTTAGAACTTACGCACGGCCTGAAACCATCTAAATTTTTTGGTGATGACTAACCTGACACACTTTCACGTACTTGTCTAAAATGTTTCATCTAATGTTCGATAGTTTCTTGTCTTCAAATCTCGTGATTCTTTGAATGCTGATGTAGCTACATACTTTCCTCTGCAGCTCTTTATTATATATTGAAAAATCTTCATTTACTTTCAGATCTTAATTAAGATGATGATCTGAGTAACTTTTCTGTACATCGGAAGCCTTTTACCAAAAGTAGAACAAAAGAGCCTTTGTTCCGGAGTGGCCTTCTTTTAATGTGGAGCTTTGTGTCTTGAACAAAAGAATAAGAAGAAGGAAGAGACATTCTGATAACAAACAGAAAATCTCAAGTGCTAAAGAAGAAATCATACAAACTAAAGGCTATAGACTAGAAGATATCCAGATATTCACGATTCAAAGTTGCGACAATATACACAATCGCCCAATTTTGCGACTAATTAAATACTCATCGCATGACATTTTTGTGACTAATAAAACATAGACACAGATTATTCACGAATTTGGGATTGAGTATTGCGTTCGTATATTAGTCATTGTGTTGCGACTAAACAACGACTAATAATGAATCGAAAAAGTGTTGTAGTCGTAAAACAGTTGTAAAATGGCGACCAAGTTGTGACAAAATTCGTACGTTGTTAAGCTGTCAGTAGTTAGTGAAAAATAAAAAACGTGTAATGCTTTTTGGTTAGTATGTATCTGTTTTTTGCGACTATTACCTGTAATCACAAATGCAGTCACTAAAATATGTCAATATAACTCATACATTCCTTCTTCTTAATCTTCATAGTTCTTTCACAATTCCTCACCTTAATAATAAAAAAAGAAGCATATTCCCAAAAAACAATATCAGGAAATTACAATTATACTAATGGTCGAGAGTGGATGTATAACATGTTCGATGAAACTACATAATTTTTTTGGTAGAGTTCATTTTGGAGGTGGATCAATTTATGATGTTTGCAAATAGCCAGATTCTTATGCAAAAAATGGCGGTAAGTTTTACTGTTTTTGTAATGTTTGCTATTACGGCAAATTTATACCGGGAAGTAGGATATGGAAGCATTTATATAATAATAGATTTATACCAGATCATTATATTTGGTATGTGCATGGAGAAGAATTTGATATGGGTTTACAAACGAGTTAATATAGGACGTGTGTAAGTGGGAGTGAAGAAGTGGGTAATATTGTAGAAGATAAATATATATGTAGATATGGTGAATGATGTATTTCGTGAATTTTGATGTTATCCATATTCACATATCTATCTTCAACAACATTACTCACTTCTTTACTCCTTCTTACCCACGTCCTATCAACATAATTCGTTTGTAAACCCAATCAAATTCTTTTCTTCATGTATATACCAAATATAATAATCTAAGTTAAATCTTTTTTTATCAAAATGATTCCAAACCATACTCCCCGGTATAAATTTGTATACTTGCAAACACTATAGAGATAATGAAACTTACCGTCATTGTCCTGTGTAATAGTGTGGCTATTTGCAACGTCATGAATAGATCCACCCCAAAATGAGCTCTGTCGAAAAATTTCCCATGTCTTCATCAAATTTCTTATACATCCACTCTCGACCATTAGTACAATTGTAGTTTTCCTACATTTTTTCTAAGGAATAAGTTTTTCTTTGAGTTTTTTTTTTATTATGATAAAGGATTTCGAAAGATTTTGAGGATTGAGGAGAAGGATCATGTAAGTTATATAGACACATTTTGGCGACTACATTTTGCGACTACATGTAATAGTCGCAAAAAGCAGGTACATACCAACCAAAAACACGTTTTTCATTTCCCACTAACGACCGACAACTTTGCAACCCACCGAACTTTATCGTAATTTGGTCGCTAATTTGCTACTGTTTTGCGACTATAGTTTGCCGACTCATTATTAGTTGTTATATTGTCGCAACAAAGGGATGAATAAACAACCACAATACTCAATCACAAATATGCGGTTAATCTGCGCATGAGTTTTGTTAGTCACAAATATGACGCAATTGAATAGTTAATTAATGGTAAAACTAGATTCTGGAACCATCCTAAAGAGCTTTCTTATATCTAATTTTAATTTTAATAATGTATATTTGTAAATTTAGAATTTTAAAATGTGCTAAAAGTTTATTTTTTGCATAAATATAACATATAATTTTATTATATGTTGTGAGAACTCGTGTTTTTTTTTAATTGGTTTTTGTTCTTATTTTTTAATTTTATATGAAAAATGTATTTGTGAAGTCATAATTTGAGATTTGTTAATAATTTTCTTTTGAAATAGATGGTAATAATTTGGGAGTATAATTTATATTAATCATGTACTTATAATATGATTATATAATATGCTTATTGATTTATATATATATATATATATATATATATATATATATATATATATATATATATATATATATATATATATATATATATATATATATATATATATATATATATATATATATATATATATATATATATATATATATATATATATATATATATATATATATATATATATATATATATATATATATATATATATATATATATATATATATATATATATATATATATATATATATATATATATATATATATATATATATATATATATATATATATATATATATATATATATATATATATATATATATATATATATATATATATTCATATTGATAGTTTTAAATATTAAAAATTGTATCATTTTATCTAAACGAAAATAATTATATAGTTTGAAGAATGTAATTTTAGATTTACGAAAAATAGAATTATGCTGACCCATCAAAAACAGGTAAAATCAAATAATTATAATTTGACGAATCAACCTAGTGAAATAATTGTATTTAAGTAAAAAAAAAAAGTATGACCCATTATTTTGAGATTACATGTATATATATATAACTGGTTTTTAGTATATCATATGTTGCAGTATTCTATTTTGTACAATAGTTTATTTAATATAAAATAATTATTTTATTTTAAATGAAAGTAATTTCATATTTATGAAAATAACCCGTTTATATAATTTGTTATGTATTAAATCTATATAATCAAATTTTATTGCATAAAATCATTTTACATAAAATCTAAAATATAATATTATGAATATTTTAAAAAAGAAATTTAGATTCTATTTGATTTAAAAAAATATCATAAGATTTTGTTTTGATTTAGTTTTGATTAAAATTTTAATCACGATTGACATTTATCATTTGACTAAAATACCTTTAATGAACAGTTGAAGAAACCATTAAAATACAATGGCATACTGTATAATATAACACATGATTAAAAAAAATTTCTATAATGTAATCTGAATTAACAATATAGATTTAGCGATTGTATTATACAAGCCCAATTGGATTCCCCGCCTCTGCAACCATTGCATCGCATTCCAATACCTCAGGTGAATGTCTCCTCCACGACCTCATGTCATACAGACGCTGCATGGAACTCAACTTCCGCAAAGGCTGGCTTCGCCTGGATTCTGAAAGTTCCGAATCGAGAACTTGTAATAGGCTCGGATGCTGAAGATGATGTCTCCTCCCCACTTGCTACTGAAGCTATCGCAATCAGGAGGGCTCTGTCGCAAACCCTGGATTTATGTGTAGACCGAATCCAGATCAATTCTGACGCTCAGGACTTGATCCGAACTATCAATCATCGAGAGTATATCTCAGAAATCTTCGGGATTCTGTGTGATATCCATGCTCTCGCCCTATCTTTCCTTTCTGCTTCGTTTGTTTTCATTCCTCGGACAAACAATCGGATGGCCGATTCTATTGCCAAAGACGCTTTAGTTTCTTTTGCTGTTGTTGTTCCGGGCCTGTTAGTGGGCTGACCCAGATTTTTCTGGGCCTTAATATTATCTACAGTTCAAAAAAAAAGTATTTTGTTAGTCAATAATATGACGCAATTGAATTGTTAATTAATCGCAAAGTTGAAAGTATGAGTCGTGAATATTCAAGTATCTTCTAATCTATCCTTAATTCTAAATTTATAATATTAATATTTGATATCAAAAAATTTATCAAATTTTTGTTTTAAAATAGAAAACGTAGAATTTTCTTCTAGCTAAAAAACAATTTTTCGCTTTAAATATTGTATTTTCGAAAAAAAAGAATTTGCAGTTTTAAATCACAAAAAGGTAAATTATATGTGTATATATATATATGTGTGTATGTATATTACTTTTAGAGGACAAAAAAACATTTGTAATTTCACCATTTTCATCAACATGTTCAACTTTTCATCTATAAAAACAAGTTTTATATTATGATATTATAATATTGTCTTGAACTTGTTAATTTTATATATTAATAAAATATCTCACGAATAATAATTTTCGTAGTAAACTATATCAATAGACATATACAATGTACGTAGAAATTTATTTGTCTTAAAATCAAAATTTAATCCGCCCACAGAACTTCTAGTACCTTATTATGCATTTCGAAAAACGACAATATCACTTGGTGGGATGAAGATTGATCTTATCCAGTAAAGATGTTAAGAAGATAAAGTAAACAACGAGTACGAGTGATCGACGTGCGTTCTCCACATCTTAAGACAACGTGTCGTGTCGTTGCCATGCAATGTTGCCACTCTACACCACCTGATCTTCGTGTCTTCCCTTTTCGTCTCATCACCGTTTTCGCCAAAAATCCAATTTAAATTTTTATTAGTTGTATTTATATACTACGCAGAAGCAAATGATAGAGGAGAGTCAATATCATTTTACGTGCATTGTGTTTTAATCGACGATGGAACTGATAAACGATTTCCTCAATCTAACTGCACCGTTCTTCTCTTTCTTTGGTCTTTGCTTCTTCTTGCCCCCTTTTTACTTCTTCAAGTTCTTGCAGTCTATCTTCTCGACCATTTTCTCGGAAAATCTTTATGGAAAAGTGGTTCTTATCACTGGTGCTTCCTCCGGGATCGGCGAGGTTTGGTTATAATGCTTTTATTCTAAAGTTGTTAAACCTAAGAAAGGAACATATTTCATTTTAGTGTTCCTATTATTATGATCAGCAATTGGCATATGAGTACGCAAGTAAAGGTGCATGTTTGGCTCTGACCGCCCGAAGGAAGAACCGTCTAGAGGAAGTGGCAGAGATTGCTCGTGAAGTTGGTTCCCCCAACGTTTTCACCGTTCATGCTGATGTCTCCAAGCCTGATGATTGTAGACGAATTGTCGATGAGACCATCTCCCATTTTGGTAGATGTAAGTCACTAAAACCCCCCACCATGCTAAACTAGTTTCGTTCGTGGTTACCATTCACAAGTTTTATGTTCTGTTGTTGACTTTATCTAACCTTGCGCAGTGGATCATCTTGTTAACAATGCTGGAATAATGCAAATTTCGATGTTTGAAAACATTGAAGAAATAACTAGGACAAGAGCGGTTATGGTAAAATCTCAATAAGACCAATCAACTCTTTAGTCATAGCCAACATCTTTGTAGTAATTCTGTTTTCATGTTTGTTAGGACACTAACTTCTGGGGATCGGTTTACACAACTCGTGCTGCACTTCCTTACCTACGACAAAGCAATGGTAAGATTGTTGCTATGTCGTCCTCTGCGGCGTGGCTAACCGCCCCTAGGATGAGCTTTTACAATGTAAGTCATTACATATACTTACTTCTCTTAGCGAAGTACCTCGTTGGACCAACGTTAATTATGAGTTTTTGTTACATGGTTATGTTAATTAGGCAAGCAAAGCAGCTTTGTTGAACTTCTTCGAGACGTTGAGGATTGAGCTTGGCAGCGATGTACACATTACAATCGTCACACCTGGTTACATCGAATCCGAACTTACACAAGGCAAGTACTTCTCCGGTGAAGGCGAGTTAATAGTCAACCAAGACATCAGAGATGTAAGTCAAAGTCAACTCCTTAAACTTACATGTACATTGTTGAATACTTTTGTGTTGGTGTCCGTTATAAAATATGTTCGTTTGCAAAATCAGGTTCAAGTAGGAGCGTTTCCGGTAGCGTCGGTGTCAGGTTGTGCTAAGGGGATAGTGAACGGCGTGTGCCGTAAACAGAGATACGTAACCGAACCGTCGTGGTTTAAGGCGACTTACCTTTGGAAAGTGTTTTGTCCGGAAGTGATTGAGTGGGGTTGCAGGTTACTGTTCTTGAGCGGACATGGTACGTCCGAGGAAAATGCACTCAACAAGAAGTTCTTGGATATTCCTGGTGTACGTGGTGCTCTTTACCCCGAGTCTATCAGAACGCCGCAAATCAAGTCGGAATAGAGCGAGGTCTACAAGTATATCACAGTATGGACTTGTTTTGTGTATGGACTTGTGACCATGTACATGTTAGTATGTTACTGTTTGTTTGTGTCTTATAAGAATAAGTGAACCGTGTAACACCAAACATGCATATAACGACCGAATAGAATCCATCCAGACCAACAAAATTTGTACTGAAGAACTCGTAAAAGAACAAACCGAATCACAAATTTCACAATACTTAGAACAAAGTGTTTCTTTTCTTATTCTGTTGTCGGTCTCTTAATGGAAGTACTTGGCTATATATGACCACGATTATAAGAGCATGTGCAGCCCAGATATTTGATGGTTTCTATTATGTAGCCCAGATATTTGATGGTTTCTATTATGTTTCTTAAGATTAAATAAATTGAGAAAATAATGTTTTGAGTAAAAAGTAAGTAGAAACGTTTCTTATTTGGGATTATTTGGGATTATTTGGGATTATTAAGAAACGTGTTCTAAGAGACAGGTGTCTTCATGAAGTTTTTTCTGTGACAAAAGAAAATAAGAAAATAAGAAGAAAAAGAAAAGCTTTGGTTTCGACGAAGGAAGGCCAAAGATCCTTTGATCTTCCGATGGCCACATCTCTTCTCTTAGTCGAATTTCAATGGTCGGAATAAATGGATCAGGAGATAGCTGAAACCGCGAGGGAGTCGCTGGAGCTTGTGTTTCTCCGACAGGAATTTGGCAACAACCACGGCAGCTTAAGATAAGTAATTCAAACCCTCCTGATTTTGTTCTATTTTTTCGGGTGATTGAGCTCTGTAATCGCTTGAATATGGTCGAAACAGAGCTGACAAGAAATTCTGGATTAGCCAGGCGTAAGGTGAATCCTTTAACAAACCAACAAGTTTTGAGGTTTGATGTCGCGATGACACACGCCAATACAGGGGTGAATCTTTTTTTTCTCCTCCGTTTTCTGGTAATTAGTGTTCCAAATATTGTAAAAGCTTGTTTTGTCTCTTAGGTTAGTTGATTCATAGGTTCTCCTGCGTTTTTTTCTTTCTCTCCTGCGTTTTCTGGTATGTAGAAAAAGTCTTAACATATCAGTCAACTATGCATGATCTCTGGACTTAGTTGTGTGAACAATACATTTGTTTAAGTTTTCTGTTTTGGAATAATTTTTAAAAGTATCATGTTTTTAATCTCTGGACTTAGTTGTATGAACAATACATTTGCTCTGATCACTTAGTTGGAATTATTATAGTTTCGGGAAGAGATAAAGTGTTTGTCTTTCATGATTTTGTCTTTCATGATTTTGTCTTTCATGGTTTGTTTTGTAAACGAATGTTGTTACGATTCTCATTCGTTTGTAGACGTTGAAATGGCTGATGCTCAATATGAACATGCCCTGGCCGTTGAAAGGCTTGCAACGGATCTACCTGCGTTGAGGATTGAGCTTTGCCCAGCGTACATGAGCGAGTATTGCTTCTGGACGATTTACTTTGTTCTTATGCATCCTAAATTCAGCAAACATGAAGCCTTGGTTCTCTCAACTCCTCAGGTAAAGCTTGTTTCTCAATTACTCTGTTCTCAAGTTTTGGAAGCTAATCCGATGTATGTTTCAATAGAAGATTCTCAAGGATGATACTGAACTAAGATAGTAGCATTTGAGTTACGTTGGCAGCATTTAATAGTGGGTTTGCAAAGTTAAAGGAATACATTGTATAAGTAATAATTGGGAAAAGAGTGAGATTATGCTGGTGTGAATCATTGTGTTTATCATTTTTTCAAAGTTTGTTTCCTCGAAGTTTCTCGGGCTCTTTGCAACTCCTTATGAAGCCAAAGAGCTTAAACAATATTGAAAACGGCATGAACACTAGAAGAAACGAGACCGTGAGATCGGAAGAACCATGTTAAGGATCTTGTTGATCAAAGCCATATCATTGACCTTGTGTTTCTCCTTCATTAGAGGCTGCTTACAATCTTATAGAGTTTTTGAGTTTTCTTCTGTTCAGATGTCACTGTTGAATCAATATTTATGAATTAAGGGCGGAAATTAAAAGAATCTCCATATCATAGTTTGGTATCGTTTATGATGTTCAACATTTGTCCTCACTCATCTCAACGTGACTAGTACAAATTCAACTAGGTTTTGTCCAAGATTCTGGTTTACATCCAACTCCATTTGTTTGGTACGAAAAAGGTGCGAACCGAAAGAAGCATTAGCAATATAGATTATAGACTAATCCGGTTTATGTTTCGGTTAACTGTTCCACAAACCCAAAACATGTGGATAACATTTGAGTTGTGAACTCTGAAGCTTTCAAAGTTTGCTTTTAGTTACAGAGATGTCACTGACCAAGGAACAACTTCTAAACCATACCAAAAGAACCGATAACCGAACCAAATTCAGCACCAACTCCTTAAAAGTCTTGACATACATTGGAACGATATAGTGATTAAAAGCTGGTTTAGTGGTTTTGGATACATCAGTGCTTACAAGTCAAGGCATGGATATGTCTTCGATTACACCTTTCCCATCCTCTGCATCAAAGTAGAAGAAGTTCTTCAACGGCTCTCCTTTGCCTGATATCGCTTTTATCACCTCCTGTGCGTGCAAACAAAACTTTCTTGTTAAGTAAGTGATAACTATATAACCAACATAACTCCTCGAAAAAGTTCATGTTCAAGGACGTGTAAGATGGAGAACCTGTCCTAGAATCCCTCCAATGATGGCACAAGCTGGTGGGAACTCTAAGTAACCAGAGACGAGTCTCTCCAAGAGGCTGTCCGGTATAAGATTTTCGCTAACCGACTGTTGCAACATACGGATTCAAAGTTGAGTGATACATATTGTTCTTTGTTACTATTGTTTACTAAGGTTAGAAACAAGGGTTAAAGAAATTTACGTTTCTCTCACAGAGTTCCCTTCTGAGTTTCAAGACTCTTGGAAGATCAGACAGCGAACATTCTCCAGGTTTGCGACCTTCGGTTTCCTCAAAAAGTTCAATCACTGCAAGAATTATCACAAAAACCGGTTTAATTACGTAAGAAGTAACCAAGCTTTCAATGTTTAGCTGTTGTAGCCACAGACCTCTCATTGCAAAGTAGAGCTTTGCTGTTCTCCTTGGAATCGGTTTCCATGGTACTGAAACTGCCTCCTGGAGGAAAAAACAGAACAACCAATAGATTAAGCTTTCTATTACTTTACTTCCCACGCAACGCTATGTTCTAGTGAGAGAAAGAACTCGAGTGTATCTGTACCTCAAAACTCGGATATGTTAGCTCACATTCTACTGTTTCATCAAGCTTTTTCTGTAAGGAAAATTTTGACAATCGAAAGAGAAATGTATTACAGAGTTAACACATTATAAGCCATGTAAAACCATGCAAAGAGTAAAACGAGATAAAGTACCTTTGTGTACTTATAATCCTGAAGGTCAACAAATAATTCGCCACATGAGCCTCTACAATCGACTGTATAGAACGCCACACGTTTCGCTAGCTTCCTGCATTTCTCATTTACTGCTTTCTGCATAACAAATCACGTTTCTAGTTACAAGGTAACCAAAGACGAAGGTAAGTGGAAAAAACTAAACAAAAGGAAGTAATCAGTACCTTAGTAGCGCGGGAACTGTAACCGATTACCACAACATCAAACTTGTTAAAGAAATCAACGCCGAGTGTTGACAAGTCACCTGAGATTTGAAGACACATACACAAAGTTATTACCATCATTTTTTACGTTCTCTAAGAAATCAGACAGTGAGATTTGAGAAACCTCTTTCTATTGAGACATGGACCATAGGGTTAAATTCCTTAAGTGAATCACAACATATCTCGGCTACGGTTTTGCCTACATAAGCAGTTTCATCAGGAAGAATCAAGAAGTTTGCATTGAGAGCTTCAGCTGTCGCCAACCGATCATCCAATAGAGTCACACTACCAACTCCTGCCAACACAATGTTCTTGCAAAACTACCCACCAAAGTAAAAAAAAAACAAGTAAGACGCTACACTCTACTACAGCAAAGAATCACTTAAGTAGACGATGAAGACGAAAGATAGCAGTGAAGTGAACACCAACCTCAGCAACAGTCCCCTTTATTCCAGATACCAATACATGAGATTTGCTCAATCTACAAGCAAAAAGAAACAAACCTCACACTTTCATCAAATGGAATCAAGTTTCTCGCAGTAATAATATGCTCCACAAAATTTCAATACGAGTCTATATACCCAATTTTTTTTATAAAAAGGTTATATCTTTGATACTTTTTAGCCTCTTTGCTGAACATCCAAACAAGAGACATCAGAACCCCTAACCAAATTTAATCTGCTAACCTTAATAAGTTAACTTAACAACCCAGAAAGAGATAGAAAAGAACGAATATTCTCGAACGAAGAGATTCGAAACAAGAAAGAGTTTACACAAACAAGAAGGAGTTTACTAAGTGACTCATACATAGAAGTTACAGTCAATGTAAAGTTACCTTCTTTGAGCACCAGCGCCCCAAACCCTAATTTGCCTGTCGTAAAGAGCAGTTTCCTGCTCGGTGAGCTCTTCTCCGTCCATTTTTCCCCGAAATTCAAGCTATGAGTTTCGTCTTGGATCGATTTTAGGAAGTGGGGTTTGGTTTATGTGATTTGAGAGGTTGAAGGAATGATAATAATCTATAGAGCTGAGGCTTGCGAAACCCTAGAAGCGAGAGCTAAGAGATGATCAGAAGTTCGCGCATCTACGGGAAATGTGTTATTAGTGTCTTTTTTCGGTGACTGGCTTGAGTTTGAGGTTTTTTTTCTTAACCGTATCGCTTTCGGGAAATAACCGAAATGGTTTGGTCCGGTGCGGTCTGTTAATTAAAATTTTACAATTTATTTTCCATAATTATTAAACGAATTCTAATAACATTTATTTTCCATAATTTTACAACTTTTTATGCATCTAGGCCTAAATGCATCAACAAACTTTTTTTTGTTTTTTGGGTCTTTATACGTATACAATGCAGGAAAATAGCTCAAATCAAACATGTAGAACAAATCTATTGGATACAATAGATAAACAAAATACACGTGGAAGTCTTGAAACAATATTTTGGCGTTTTGCAAAAGACTCTCTAATATGCTCAAGATGGTATTTGTCTTTTTTTTTTTTTCCATCTAAATATTATTTAAACTTTAAGAAGTTTTACACGAATAAAACGTTCACAAGAGGAACGACCAAAGCCCAAACAAGGGAATACTACAGCCCAAAAAAGGGAGGCAAAGCCGGAGGACAAAGAACAATCCCCAGAAACAAAGACAAAGAAAACTTGAAGACAACTACTTTAGCAAAACTACAAGAACAAAAACAAGGAGCAAAATAGTGAAAATTGTAAAAGAAGGTAAAGGAAACTTAGTACTAAGCTGAGAACTGAACCAACATTGACCACATCCTTGTGCGACGAACGAAACAGGAAGAGCTGCAGCAAACTGAGAAA